>JBBPBX010035413.1:8205-24037 GCA_038048925.1 Garcialebias charrua
AAGTTGCTTCGCTGTATCGGTTGCAGGGCATGCTAATTTATGCAAAAAGGTGTGACTTATACAGCAAAAATTATGGTAGTTTTAAATAAACAAACTATAGATTTTTTTTAGAGATTAGAAAATTAGTTTTTAGTTGTCATTAAATAAATACAGCATAAATGTGTGAGACCGGATCAAAATCAACAGTGTGGACAAAGCAAACAACTTGTAACAAAGAGTTCATGGAGCTTTTAGTTAACATCTGTTCAGTTTCACCTTAAAAATCAACTTGGAACTAAAAATAATAATTTTTCTCCACACAAGTTGTGAAATATGCTATAAATAAGTCCCACGGGATGGTAACTGTGGAGGTTCTACCCTCTTTTAGAAGACTTTGCAGTTACCTGTAGTGGCGGATGGGTTGGTTGGTGTAGAGGCGGCAGCATGGCTGCGGGCGTGGGCTGGGATGAGTATGGAGGCCAAAGAGGGATTACTAGATAGCTCTGAAAGATTAGGAACATGCGTTATAAGGTCATGTTGTTGCAAAGCAACCCTGGAAAAAGAAATTCTTTGCTTTCAAAGAAGCGACATATAAAAAACAGATGTAGACTGGCAGTAAAAACGGTATAGAATGTATAGCAATAAAAGGCATTTAAAATAGCTACAGTATCGGTCTTTTGCACGTGACGTCACGGCTCATGTCTTTTTGCACTTCCGGTCGGCATGTTGGGTGGATACCGGTTCATTTAAACAGAGGAAGTCCATGTTAAACACAGTGCGATACAGAACAATAACATCAGCAAAATGCAAACTAAATATAAAAATGAGCAGAAGCCTTATAGAGAGAAACTCAACCTTGAAGCCAGAGAACGTTACATGGTGAAGTTAGCTTCAATTAACAACATTGATCCTTACAGGTAGCAGCTAAGGCATGGACTTCCTCTGTTTAAATGAACCGGTCTCCACCCAATATGGCGACCGGGAGTGCAAAATGTCACGTGTCTGCAAAAGACCGATAGGGCATAATTTTATATAAAAGGACAATTCTTTAGGTTAGGGCTGGACGATATAGAGATATAAATTGTTTTCTTTTGTGCAATACCAAAAATACATACATCACAAATATCAAGTACTGTATAACCTTTAACAGCTTCTTTTTTTTTTGCCATCTGCATCTAATTCACCAGAAGTTTAGCTTCATCCAGCTTCTTTAAACACATCATCCACCGTGCTTTAACACAGTTTTTCATTAATGTTTTTTTTATTTTATTTTATTAAGCTCGTGGTCACAATATAATGATTTTATTTTAAACCTCAGTAACCTATAATGACTGTGGTCTCAGTGTGATGTGATTTACTTGTAAAGATTTAGTTGGTTTTGTTTCTTTGATTGTGATTCATTGCTCTCTTCTTTATCAAATGGTTCTTGAATGTAATGGGGTGACTGGTGAGGGGATCTTCTGCAGCTGGACTTCTTCTGTTGTGTTATGTGAGAGAACAGATGTACAGTTTGTTGGATTTTTATTGCAGTGAGGGAAGAGTCTGGCTTAATGTCTGACTCACAAGCCGTTTTCGCACTGCACAGCCCTCCCCAGCCCAGCTCGTCCCAGAGCCCTGCCTGGCCCGCCCCCGCTCATTTCGCATTGTGCAGAGATTATTATTAGTCATGGGCGTAGCCAGAATTTTATGAAGGGCGATTCCTTTATAAGAAAAGTGGACTTCTATAAAAAGTAATACGCCTCGTGGCTCACTGGAAGAGCGTCGGCTTGCCACTCTAAACTTTATCTTGACTCGGGTTCGATTCTCACCTGGTTCAACTTATTTTACGTTTGTCTTTTATTGGATAAAAAAAAATAAGAGTTTGTGTTAACCACAGGCATAACACACACTCCTTTTTTTTTTCCAATAAAAGACAAACGTAAAATAAGTTGAACCAGGTGAGAATCGAACCCAAGTTGAGATAAAGTTTAGAGTGGCAAGCCGACGCTCTTCCAGTGAGCCACAGTATTACTTTTTATAGGAGTCCACTTTTCTTATAAAGGAATCGCCCCTCGTAAAATCCTGGCTACGCGCAAGAGTTAGAGAATATTTTTTTTAATTCATTCATTCAATTCATTCAACCTTTATTTATACAGGCTATCCTCGTTGAGCCACGGGGACTCATTTACAAGAGGGACCTGTTTCACTCACACCCAGGGTCAATTTAGAGTTACCAATCAGCCTAACATGCATGTTTTTGGACTGTGGGAGGAAACCGGAGCACCCAGAGAAAACCCACGCATGCACGGAGAGAACATGCAAACTCCACCCAGAAAGGCCCCCGGACCGGGATTTGAACCTTGGACCTTCTCGCTGAGAGGCAACAGCTCTACCAGTTGCGCCACCGTGCTGCCCATATTAGTTATATTTTAAAATCCTGGCTACGCGCAAGAGTTAGAGAATATTAGTTATATTTTAATGAAATTCAGCTCGCGCTGAAAGGCGGAAATCCTCTGTATGGGTGCGCGCTTCGTGTTATTTACGTTCTAACATAAGCTGATTTGTAATCAGTTATTAACAAAAATTTAACTCTGAAACATTAATTCAGCTAACAAATACCCTGATGCATGCTCAATAATCCAGGTAGAATTCTATTTATAAGACTGAGCTGAACACAGCACCTCAGACTGAGGAAGTCTTTCGGACGAAAGACGAAACGTTTCTACAATTTTTTTGCCTTTTTTTTTTTTTGAATGTCCAAAGGACCAAACTTAGCTTTTTTAGATCAGCTAACAAATATTTTTTTAGGGGTTTCTGTAATTAAATTTTAATGAAATTCAGCTTGCGCTGAGGTTGTTGTTAGAACGAGTTGATGACTCAACACGCAGCAGTCCCGCCCCTGCTGCAAACAACGAATCAAATGGTGAGCAGTACATGACGTCAAACTGGACCCGGGAGCTCGGCCCGATTAGAACCTCCGTCGGTGGGGTTCCAAAACTCGAGCTGCCGCCGGCCCGAGAAGGCAAATGCGAACCACACGAACCCGGGTTAGAAGCCGGGCTAGGCCGGGGAGGGCCGTGCAGTGCGAAAACGGCTACAGTTGACCACTGGATTACATAACAGTGTTGAATACCGGTAATTAAAGTGATTAAATGAGAATTTAAAAACACTTTAAAATATTGAAACATTATTTTTTGGCCAAACTCTCATTTAAAATACTCCAGATGACTAGATGAATCTCACCCACAAATATTTTTGTAAATTTTACAAGGACGTTGAAAGAAAATGCCCCAGGAACGTCTGGAGTGAATACTGGGAACATTTACAGTCTGACATGCCAAGTTCATGGAGCGTCTTTGAAAAACCTTAGGACTGCAAAATACAGTATACGTGTGAAAACAGATCAGTAGGGTCTAAATGTTTTAGCATCACTCCAGTGTGATGTGGGAACATAAAAACTGGGAAGTAGCTACAATGAAACTGGCCTTGGTAATAAGAAAAAAAAAAAATATATATATATATTTTTTTTTTTTGCTTGACCATACTATGGATACAAAGTCCTGCTCCAAAATCTCTGAAGAGGAGAGTTTTTGCAGGAAAACTGTAATGAAAGTCCAACAAAGTTAGGTCAGGTCCTCTGCACGGATCCAAAAATATAAAAAATAAATAACTTGTTGAAACATTTTGTCTTTAATCCAAAACACTAGGAGCTGCAGCAAGCTCAGTGGATCAACCGGTTTGTTGTGGACATCCAAAGCTAGCTGTTCACATGCAAAAGGAGGACCATGAGCCCAACGACCAATTGTTAGTGCCCTGATGACTGCTCGCTATTCACAGACAGCATTGTGATGCTGGATCCCCACCGCACGCATCTCGCGCAGCCGAAGCAGCCACTTTACATTGAAGTCTATGGGGACGCGAATCTTGGAGCAGCGGGTCGTGTCGCGGCGCATCTACAGCATACAAGCAGCGCGAAAGTGAGCAGCAGCTGTTTCCTACTCCCGCGTCGCATCCGAGCAGCGACTGTGCTGCTCGGCAGCACAGCTGTGGAAGCACGGCATTCCGTGCTTCCACAGCTAGATTCAGCTCGCTGCTCAGCAGCAAACAATCAGGACCAATCAGGAGAGACTCTGCCATGTGATCACGCAACGACGACGGGACGGAATTAGGTGGGCACCGCGCGAAACGTTTAACAGATGAAAAAAATCCCGCGGTAAACATGGAGGAGAAACTTACAGCAGGTCGTCAAACTGGGGGCGGGTGACACGGAAGTACCGCTGAAAGCGCTCCTCGTCTGCGCGCAGCTCCTGGATCAGATGGTGAAATTCACCGAATCCATGACGCCTCTCTAATGTGGGGTGAATCCAGAATCGTCGTTGTGCACGGCGTCTGCGTGTTGCTGCTTTGTAGATTAAGTACAAGGCAATTCTTCGTATTGCGTCCGCCATTTTTCTGAGACCGGAAATAAACAAACACCGGAGCGGAAGAGGACCAACACGCTCCTCCTCCCACTGCAGACGCGTTAGATGAGGACAGTCATCTGTTGACAAGCAGCCAGTACAGTGCGTTTGGAGATTTTTGGAAGCGCGATATGCTTTAGGTGAGGATGAGGCATAAGAAGGTGATGATAAAACTGGGAACTGTGCTCACAGAAGATCAACATCATCAAGCCAGGACTCTGTGGTCTACACTCATCTCCAGGCCAGCGGTCACTCTTTCAGGGATGATAGAGAGGAACGATGGTTTGAGAGAGGAGTGAAGGAGACCATCTTTGTGAAAAGAAACTGTCCATCATTAAACGGAGGTGGAGGCCTCCGTGTCCAATTGTCACCTTCTTACAATGAAGCTGTTATTGCTAGTATCACTCAGCCCTCTGTGAAGAGCAAGCAGCCATCAGAGCACTAATGATTGTCTTTAGGCTGATGGTCCTCCTTTAGCATGTGAACAGCTAGCTTTGGATTAGGGCTTTAACAGACTACTGTATTAGAGTAATCGACACATCGGTTCCTAGGACCTCTATCAAGTTTTTTAATTTCACATCGAGTATCTGTAGTGACGTCATCACGTCGCAGTTACAGAACAGAAAATGAATCAACTTCCTGTTTGGAGCATGATGCGAACAGGTGTTACACCATATTCTGTGACCACCATACTGTATATTGTGACCATAGGGGCCAGTGTTGCATGCACTATTGCAGGTCACAGAATGTGGTGTAACACTGGGTCCAATGACCGAACCAGCTTCCTCTGATCTTGTTTCATAAACAAAAAGCAAAAAATATTAATCTCTAAACCTATTAAAAAAAACTATTAACATAATAATCTCTAAAACTAAGGCCCTGTTTACACGGCGCGTATTTTGAGTGGAACCGCTACTTTCTCTTTGCGTCTTTGCTTATCGTTGACACGAGTTCACTGGCCTCCCTCTTTGCATCCGATACTTTTCTGATCTACCTCTCAGGGTGGAACATTTTCGCAGCCCCCCGTTGATAATGTAAACATCTCCTGCTGATCTTTTGTGTCAACCACATGCGCGCAGCTCGCACGCGCGGACAGTGGGCAGGTGGACATTTCACGTGTCACGCTGCAAAATATAACAGTTTAACAATAATAAACAGTATTTATGTTGGCGTGGGAGATGTAAATTTATCTGAACTACAGTATCTATCTGGACTCGTTACATTTTTTAAACAGTGCGTAACGTGCTGTGAAAATGAAGACACCAGGTTTATTTTTTATTTATTTATTTATTCAGCACCACAAACTTTACGTAACACAAACACTGAGAATTAAACTGAACACACTATTAAAACACGTGAACCGAACTGTAACTACGTTAATGAACTGGACTCTTGCTGTGTGTTCATCTGGACCCATCAGAACCGGTCTGCCTGTTGGAACGACAGCTTCTCCACCTGGCAGAAATAAATAAATAAATAAATAAAAACTCTGTTGTTGTGTGATCAAAGTAAACACAAGCAAACATTATATTAAGAACGTTGATTTACCTGCTGTAAGTCATGTTTATCACGGAGGAAAGTCCGACATCATCCTCATCGTCACTCGGTTCTGGTCCACAGTCCACTCAGCGTCTGGTGTGCAGCTTGTTAGATGAAGCGGGACCCACTTGGTGTCAAATCTGTCGACTCTTATCCAAAATCCAGCTTTAACTTGTTGTTAAGTTGTTAGCTCAACTTTTAGCCCAGAAGAACACAGCAGACAGCCAGCAGTCAGGCAGCACGCATGCGCAGTGGGCGAAGGTTCAGCAGCACGCATGCGCAGTGGGTGAAAGGGGGGGCATGAGGGAGGGGGGAAATTCGAGCAGATCCGTGTCAACGCAAAACTTTTCATCTAATTAACATACCCAAAACATCCGTTTCCCCCCCACAGTGTCCGTGTAAACAGGGCCTAAACCTAATGCGCAGCACTGCGGGCAGTATTGCGGGATGGTCGACCGCCCCACTATTTTTAGTTTAGTTTCTGACGTGCCACACGTGTCGTTCACTTTTGCAGCCTAATAATAATAACTACCTTAACAGTTTTGGTTTTCCTGTGATTTATCTGCAGTATGATAAATGGTAGGAGCATAATATATGCTCCCAATGTTGTTGTTTTTTTGTTGTTGTTGTTTTAATTTTTTTTTTTGGGGGGGGGGGGTAAATATTAAATGACGGGTTTTTATTTATTTATTTAGTTGCATCTTAAGATCCTATGGCATCATCAACAACTCGAGTTCTACCCGAGCTTTATTATGTTAATGTTGAGTTTAAAAATTACCGTATGTACTTGTTCAACCCCTACTTTGGATGTCAACAACAAACTGGTTGATCCACTATGAGAAGGTAATATTTATAAGACTGAGCTTATTACAGCTCCTCAGACTGAAGAAGTCTTTTGGATCGAAGACAAAACAATTCAACAAGTTTTCTTTTCTTTTCTTTTTTTTTATCCATCCAGAGGGCCTGACTTATCGAGTATGCATCAGGATAGTAATGATAGTGCATGTTAGCAACAAAAACAGTGAAGTCACATTGGTGTTGCTGTACAAAAATCAAAATTTAGTGGGATCTTGAAAAACGATTTGTGTTAAAAGTCCGACCCAACTTCACAAAGTCAAGATTTGATGGACTAAGACCTGCTGAACTTTGCCTGGTTGTAGCACGTGACAGAAAATACTCCATCGTTGCATTGTTTTACAGTAGGTGAACATTTTTGAAGTTCTGTTTCCAGAAGAGCAAAAACATATTACAGAGAGACGAGGTAATTCAATCATCCAGTTATACTTTGATGAGGCATAAGGATACGACAAAGTAATGTAAAAATAATTAAGCCTGTACGTTGATGTAATCCCAGTGATTATGCTGCAACAGCTTCACGGCTTGTTTTTACAATAATAACGTCATGTGGTCATCGTAGTGCCTACCTTGGGTGGTGAAGTTAAAAAGCGAGGGCTTTTCTCTCCCGTTGGGCAGTTTGACGTTGGGGTCACGCAGCTCGTCAAAGAAGGAGTGTGCGCAGGCCTCTAGAGGGGTGAGGCGCGCTGTGGGCGTGTACTCCAGCAGGCGGGAGCACAGGGCGATGGCCTCGGGAGGCGTACGAGGCCGGAAGACCTGAACGCCCAATTAGAGACAAAAATCAACTAGCACTAAAAATATTTTGAACGTTTAACACACATTTGTTCTAGATATTTACTCCAGTGATGTTTGAAGACACCTATTCAAATATATATATATACATTTCATATAGAACCCCAAGTCTGAAAAAAGTCAGCGTTATTATGGAAAACAAATACATAATTCAATCATTTGTAAATCTCATTAAATAATATTTTATTCACAATGGAACACAATAAACATACCAAATGTTTAGTGCTTTTATTTAAAAAAAATAGGGCAATTTAGAATTTTATGGCTGCAACACATCACAAAAAACTCCAGAAGACTTTAAAAGTTAAGGAGAAACAGCTGGACCAACATTTTGCAACTAATTAGGTGAATTGCTAACAGACCAGTGCGAGGACTGGGTATAAACAAAAGCATTTTAGAGAGGCTGAATCTTTCAGAAGTTAAAAACGGCCGAGGTTCACCTGTTTGCCAAAAACTATTTAAAAATAGTGTAATTGAGTTCTTCAACACAACATTGAGAACACTTTAAAAATCTGACCACCTTCAGTTTATAATGTCAAAGATATTATAAGAATCTGGAGAAGTTTCTGTGCACAGAGGACCAGGCTGAAAGTGTTCAGGTGCAGCATTAGAAACAGGTCTGATTCTGTTCGGGACATCATTGTTTAGCCTCAGAAGAAGAAGCCGTGTGTGAACACTGACCAGGAACGCTGTTGTGTCTTCTGGGCCAAAGCTCATTTCAAACAGACCGAGCAGAGTGAAGAAATGTTCTGTGGTAAGGCAAATTAAAATTTAAAGTACATTTAGGAAACCAAAGACTCCTTACGGAAGAGGAACCATCTGGCCTGGTATTAGTGCACAATTAATAATAATAATAATGAATTCAATTTATACCGCACTTTTCATTAATAAAAATCTCAAAGTGCTACAAAGTGCAACAAAGCAAAAATCAATAAAACAATTCATAAAAACCTGCCTCTCTGGTGGTATGGGGGTGCATTAGCCTCCCATGCTTACAGATTACAGATCTGGAAAGGCACCATCGATGCAGAAAAGTTTATATAACACATGTTCCCATTCAGAAGACGTGCTTTTCAGGGGAGGCCATGTTAAAACACAAACTGCATCAATCATCACAGCATGATTTTGTGGTACGAGAGTTTGAGTGCAGAACTGGCCTGCACTCGGTAAAAGGTATAATACCTTAGTTTCAACATTTAACATGATTATTATGTTTTGTTGGTTTCTAGTTTCCAAAAGCAGAATGGGAGGCAGAGCGCTCAGTTATCAGGCTCCTCTCTTGTGGAACCAACTTCCAGTTTCTGTCACATTGTCCAGTTTTAAGACTGGGCTTAAGACTTTCCTTTTTGAACAATCCTACAGTTAGGGTAGGCTTGGGTTTCTTTAGCTACCCCTTAGTTATGCTGCTATAGGCTTGGACTGGTGGAGGACAAGAGGTGGAACACATAGAGAGCCGGTGCAGGAAGAACAACCTTCACATCAATGTGAAGAAGATAAAAGAGATGGTCATGGATTTCAGATGGAGCAACCACCTACACCCCAAACATAGGAGGATCTGCGGTGGAAGTGGTCTCCAGCTACAAGTACTTGGGTGTACACATGAATGATAACCTCAGCTGGAGCAACAACACCACCAGCCTGATCAAGAAAGGTCATCAGACTCTACTTCCTCAGACGGCTGAGACGAGCTGGTCTGAGTAGCCCAGTCCTCACCTCCTTCTACAGGTGTGCAGTGGAGAGCATCCTGTGCTCCAGCATCAACGTGTGGCATGGAGGCTGCACAGCTGCAGAAAGAAAAGCTTTGCAGAGAGTGGTGAAGGCTGCACAGAAGATGTTGGAGTCAGTCTCCCCACCATCACAGACATCTACACCTCCAGATGCAGGAAGAGGCCACTTGCATCATGAAGGACCCCACTCACCCAGCACACACACTTTTTGCCCCACTCCCTTCAGGCAGGAGGTTGAGGAGCATTACATGTAGAACCACTAGACTGAGGAACAGCTTCTACCCTGAAGCTGTTCATGAATCCCCAACCAGAAAAATCACTGTGATGACACTTAAATGGTGATATGTCACTTTATCCATGCTGCTGATCTCTTGCCTTTATGCTGCTGTTTTAAGGATTTACATTACAGTATTAGTGTTTAGCGTATATCTTAGATGCTTATAAACTGTTTCTTTTTATACTTTATATTTTTTATATTTTTGGTTGCAACTGGGACCTCAAATACACAATTTTGTTCCACCTTATGTACAACATGTGATGCACATGGAAAAAAACCTTGAACATGACAAACTGACCACATTTCTTTACTCTGCTACTGTCTTTACTTGCTCTACTACCCGTTTTGTATTTGTAATTTTTTCTATCCTCGTCATGTTTTTGTCTTTCTTCCAACAGAGGCTACACCTGCACCTACATCTGGACCTGCCATTCTGTGTTTGTTTCTCCTTCCTGTCCACTCAAACCCAGCCGATCAAAGCAGATGGTCGCTTGTCCTGAGCCTGGTTCTGTACGAGGTTTCTTCCTGTTAAAAGGGAGTTTTTCCTTTCCACTGTTGCCACTGCACTTGCTCAGGATGGGAGACAGCGACAAAGTGAAGATTCAACGAGTCTCTGCTAGGTTGGCTTCCTTAGATAGAGAACTTTATGTGAATGTTTTTGTTCAGTGCTCTGAGACAACTTTTGTTGTGACTTGGCGCTGTATAAATAAACTGAACTAAATTGTAAATCAAATATGGATTTATGAGATTTGCAAATGACAGCATTCCATTTTTATTTACGCTTCACACAATGTGACTTTTTTTTTTCAGAATTGGGGTTGTTGACTGCAGTGAACTAAGTGCAGCTACGTAGAGCAGCCACAGCATACAGCATGACGAAACAGGCAGTAGTGACACTACCTGCTGATTGGATGATTTTATTTAAGTAAAGCGGTTTCTTTTTTCTTCAAAACATGTAATATGATGTGGATTTCCATGTCAATAAAAGTATTAGAATAACTTTTCAAGAAAAATAGACTATGCTGCTACCGAGAGGACACACACAACAAACCCACACAAATCATTTTTGTCAAAGAGCTCCTCATCACAAACATGCTTTCAGTATTACTTAAATATGAATATAATTATAAAAAAATATATAATTATGAATGACCAGGTCAAAATCTTCCATGAACCAACCCAATTTCAATTAGTTAATAAAAAAAAAAAAATGTTTTAACAAACAAATTTTTTTTTTGTTCAACCAGTCAAACATGAAATATTCAAACTTCTTGTGGCAGGAGCTTTTTGACATCAACATGACACCACTGTGAAAAAAAAGTCTTCAACCTCATCTCTTTATCGTCTGCTTAAAAACAGAATTCAAAGCTCAGGATTTAGGAAGGTTTTTCAAACTTTTTATTTTTTCCACTCATTTTCAGTCCAGTACATACAATCTAACCATTTTTAAATGCATCTTTTTTTTCCCCTATTTTCTTTTGTTAGATAAGCCAATTAACATATCTGCAAACCAATCAGTTCTTACCTGGTACTTAAAAATTAAAACAGTGTTTCTATACAATAAACTAAGTTGTAAATGTATGCCTTTTTAAACTTGTGGACTTTGACGTATATCTAATTTATTTTTAAACCAAAAATAAGAGTTTTTTCAAACATAAACTTGCATTTTGCATCAACAATTGTAATGCTGTACTTTTGCACCATTTTAGTTCCCTTTAATCTTGCATATCTTAGCAGTGAGTATGAAAGAGGTAAACAGAGGGCAAAAAAAGAAGTGTCAAGTCTATAACAACTACCGGTACCATATTTTTCAGCCTATAAGTCACTTTTTTCCCCCTATTTTTTTTCTTCTTTTGCAAAATTTGCATGGCCTGTGACTTATAGGCCGAAGCGACATATTTATGGATTTTTTCCAGTATTTATAAACCAATTGTTGGCTGAGATATGATCGTTTTCATTCATTCTGACTGGAATATTTTTTTTTACAGTACCATTTTCAGCCACTGGGTGGTAGCAGAGTAGTAGTAGCAGTAAGACATGCCATTGTGTCATGTAATAAATAGGTAAACGTGGCTATAATGACAAATTAAAAAAAGGTTCAATACAAAAACAAATGGACTTTATTTAATATACTTTATACTTGATTTTGTCTTGAACTTTGTTGAATTTAACATATCCTGAATGACAGAATCTTCACCAGCTATTAATGACACAATCGGCTTACCATAGTCCCCCCCCATCTTTGGTCTGCTCACTGCTTGGAGGAGGTCAAACCAGCTGCACCGCCCTGGCGAATTGCAGCTAATTTGACCATTAAAGCGCATTTATTAAGCAAAAGTTCAACTGCGACACAAATTGGCTATAATTTCGAGCAAACAAATAATTGTTTTAGGTGCTTTTCTTGTTAATCTAAAAAAGCTAAGTCTGATCCTCTGGACATTCAAAAAGCAAAACAAAACAAAGCAAAACAAAATGTCGGACGAAAGACGAAACGTTTCTACAGTTTTTTTTGCTTTGTTTTGTTTTGTTTTTTGAATGTCCAGAGGACCAGACTTAGCTTTTTTAGATTTTTCTACCTGGATTATTGAGCATGCATCAGGGTATTTTCTTGTTAAATTTCGAAGAAACGGACAGCGTTCCTTTTTTTTTCCCCTTCCCTCTGCACACTCCTGGAGCACTGAGGCAGCGGATACAGCTGGTTTGACTGTTAAAGTCCTTTTCTCAAGCAAACAGACTGAGACTCACCTTTACTATAATTTTGAGCAAACAATTAATTGTTCTTAGGTTTATATCTTGTTAAATTTCGACGAAACGCACAGGCCCAATCCTCTGCGAGTGCCCGTCCCGCTGCGTACGCGATTCGGGTTTTAAAATGCAGCTGATTTTAAATAAATAAATGTGTCATTTTGTCATCTGTGTATGTTTCCCATACAAGACGAAATTCGTCTCTGCATTTAACCCAACCACCACAAGGTGGTGCAGTGAGCAGCCATAGAAAGCGCCCGGGGAGCTGGGGAAATAGGTGTGCACTCATAGACACCCCAAGGTGTGTAGTGGCCGGGGTTCGAACCTGGGTCCTTCGGGTCCCAAGTCGGCAGCCCTGCCTCTACACCATTTAGACTGTCAAAGTGCATTTATTAAGCAAAAGGTAGACTGAGACACACCTTTACTATAATTTCGACCAAACAAATAATTGTTTTTAAGTGTTAATCTTGTTAAATTATTGTTAAAGTCCTCTTGTTAAAGTCCTCCTGTGCATGCTCTCACGGCCACCATTTGGCAGCCCATCGATTTTTGGCACAACACCGGGCCACATTGCCGGGTTATCATTGGTGATGCGTAACAAACGCGGCGCGTCAGCTGTGACGCATAATAGATGTGACGCATACGGCGAAGAGACATATTTATGGATTTCCCCACTTTTTCAGACATATTTGGACTGATGCGATGGGTACGGCGGAAAATATGGTACATTTATCCGAAGAGTATCTGGAAAACCAAAAGAAAAACGTGATATAGGGCATAAAAATGATCATACTTCAGTTGATCATTGACTCATATTTTTTGTAAATGTATCAGGAATTGGTGCAAAAATACTATATTATGTCTGCCAAATGTTTTTTCTTAAGTACCTGTAAATGTTTAATTACAGAATTAGGAAGGAACAGTGCCATGTTGTAAATGAACAGACAGTGTTGTACATCACCTGTCACCAAAAGTGAAAAGGTGATCATGTTTTTGCCCTTGTGGGTCATCAGATATTTTGCTAACAATACAGAAAACACACACTGGACACAGTGTATATATACTATTTGATTTTAAAACTTTGCCATTATTTACTGGAGTCAACTTAGGACAAATTTAAAAGAAAATCTCAGAAAGTATGCTTTAGATGTCCATCTAAATCAATATCAGTTTTACAGCTAAAATTTGGCCTGGTAGTAGCTGAGGGTCATCCACAACGAGAGCAAGCACATCTTGCAAGATGTCACATAAGATTTACATGAACTTGATAATAAAGCTCTTTATAAAACTAACTTTTTGTTCCTTCATGTAATAAAATGATCATAGCTTAAAACTCTGGCAGGAAAGGCGGTGGGCATCCAATCCTTCATGGAACGATAGGCGTTTTTTAAATTTATATAAACTGAGTGGACTGAAAACAAGTTTTTAAAAAAGCATCCAAAATACTATGAAAAACTTTAAAAGATCTTCAGAAAGCCTGAAGAACTATTTATCAAGACCAACCTAAAAGATCACAAGAAAGTCTAACTGGAGAAAAAGTGTAAAGAAATGAGAAGCCAGGGGACTTTTTGACGAGTGGTGTCAAAATTCTGCACATGTAGGGTTTACATTTAAATAAAGACAGCAAGATGATTTCAAAGCAGTGATAATACATGGAGGACAAAGATGCCCAGGGTAACGTGCATTTGATGAATTAAGATTACTAAAGCAAGTGTTGACAAAACTCATAGTTCACAGAATCAGGGAAGATCAGAGCAGAAGTGAAGCTAATAAATTTACATGCTGCTCTGCTGGAGGGAGATGATTAGGCTGGACAGCATGATGGGAAAACAGGAAGGGGACAAATCAGTAGTAGAATTGTAAAGTAAAAATGCTCTTGTACCTGTTGACTCACCTTAGTCCAGGGATGTGCCTTAATCTGGGGGAATTTGAACTCGGTGTAGTTGGGGTTCATCTCACGGATTTGCTCTCGGGTCGGAGTACCGAGAACCTGAGAGAACAAGTAGAATCATCAGCCTCGTTCTTTTCTTACACTTGGAAATATACAGTAAATATACAGGCTGAGCAAGTCTGGTCTGGTAATTACCTTAATAATTTCAACCAACTGATCAACACCACTGTCGCCAGGGAAGATTGGTTGTCCTAGCAACAGCTCTGCGAGTACACAGCCAGCTGACCACACATCTGCAGAGGGAGGCAGGTCACCAAGAGGAAAAACAAGTTAGACGCCAGAAACAGAACACACACACACCAGTCGTGCCATCCTGCAACAATGACACAACACATATAATATTCTGTTTCTTTTGTCACCACGGGTTTCATTCACATATAGGGGAGTATTGACCGTGACGGCCTACCTATGCTGGAGGTGTAGTCCGTGGCCCCAAAGATGAGCTCGGGAGCCCGATAGTAGCGAGAGCAGATGTAGGACACGTTAGGCTCCCCACGGACCAGCTGCTTGGCACTGCGCACAGACATCAACCACCATCAGTCTGTTTACTTCAAAATAAGTCAAATTAATAAACAAACATACGGACCATAAAGTAAAATGTGTGATTTAATGGGAGGAATGGGCTCCGTCTTCAAGGTTGTAACTAAAACTATGTGGCATCGCTCTAGTTTGTACAAAAATATTCTGAATCCAGTTAGCAAAACACACAAATAATACGGTAATTAAATCCTTCTTAATAAGACACTTTCTTGTGTATATAGATCAATCATGATGCTGATTATCTAATGCTGCCGTATTCATTCATACCCATCTGCTCACAAGCAGACTCATGTTCGGGCTGCTGTTTAATACAACATATTGTTTTACATTATTCATGTTTAGCATATATCTTAGCTCCTTATTTACTGTTTCTTTTTATACTTTACATGTTTGCTATTTTTGGGTGTAACTGGGACAGAGTACACAATTTTGTCCCACCTCATGTACCACATATGATGTGAATGACAAAGAACTTGAACGTTGTTGCCAATATAGGAAAGTGAAAAATAACTAAATATGGAAATATTATTTTTAAGTACTGTTATATTATAAAATCAAAAGATAAAATGTCCCTTTTTTTATGTGATTTATCAAGTTTTATCAGCTTTATGTGACTATGAAATAACTTAATGAAGTCTCAACCTTTGGCACAAACTATTGGGAAGAAATAAACTACCGGTACATGGTTTTTGGAAAATCATTTTCCATTTACAGAAAAAGGGCATTTTATTGCAGATGGATTGTGCCTCATTGACTTAACTAAACAACTCCTTTAATAGTAGCTGTCATTCTTTTATGGCAATTCACACTGACCCAACAGAATCGGCTCAGGTTGGTGAGTTTGAACACAATAAGCCGGCGCTGCAGAATCAGCTGAGCAACTACAGCTTTGTAGGTTAGAGCATCTTACACCATTTATACTTCCCAGACAAATGCCCAGCTGGCTCTGTGATTATTTAAACCTCCAACTCTGCCTACTCTGTATTTT
>JBBPBX010035414.1:19341-32078 GCA_038048925.1 Garcialebias charrua
ATCATCCCCCAACAGCTCATCCACTGGACAGTCTGGGGCTGAACACCTCAATGTGTAACTGGCTGCTAGACTTCCTGACCGGGAGACCACAGACAGTACGGATCGGGAGTAACACATCTAGCACCATCACATTGAACACAGGGGCCCCACAAGGATGTGTGCTGAGCCCCCTTCTATTCACCCTGCTAACACACGACTGCACACCATCGTACAGCTCCAACCACTTCATCAAGTTTGCGGACGACACAACAGTGGTAGGTCTCATCAGCAACAACTATGAGACAGACTACAGGTAAGTCACGGGGAGGGGGGCTGTGTGTTTACATCAACAAAGCGATAAACCACGGTTTATGACTATCGCCCAGTCGCACTCACCCCCATCCTGATGAAGTGCTTTGAACGGCTAGTCATGAAAAGCATCACATCTGTCCTCCCTGCCTCCCTGGATCCCTTCCAATTTGCATACCGACCTAATCGCTCAACCGACGATGCCATCTCCTCTGCCCTCCACACAGCTCTCACACATCTGGACACGAAGGACTCTTATGTTAGAATGCTGTTCATCGACTTCAGCTCGGCATTCAACACCATCATCCCCCAACAGCTCATCCATAAACTGGACAGTCTGGGGCTGAACACCTCAATGTGTAACTGGCTGCTAGACTTCCTGACCGGGAGACCACAGACAGTACGGGATCGGGAGTAACACATCTAGCACCATCACATTGAACACAGGGGCCCCACAAGGATGTGTGCTGAGCCCCCTTCTATTCACCCTGCTAACACACGACTGCACACCATCGTACAGCTCCAACCACTTCATCAAGTTTGCGGACGACACAACAGTGGTGGGTCTCATCAGCAACAACGATGAGACGGACTACAGGAACGAGGTGAGCCGCCTGGCCTTGTGGTGCGGACACAACAATCTCACTCTCAACGTGGAGAAGACAAAGGAGATTGTTGTGGACTTCAGGAAGAGGGATGCACAACATGCCCCTCTGACCATCAACAGCACCGCAGTGGAGAGAGTAGACAGCACCAAGTTCCTGGGAGTGCACGTCTCAGAGGACCTGTCCTGGAGCAGGAACACTGCATCACTGGCCAAGAAGGCTCACCAGCGTCTCTACTTT
Source organism: Garcialebias charrua (assembly GCA_038048925.1). NCBI lineage: Eukaryota > Metazoa > Chordata > Actinopteri > Cyprinodontiformes > Rivulidae > Garcialebias > Garcialebias charrua. The sequence continues at coordinate 20,475 of JBBPBX010035414.1, forward strand.
CTCCGCAAGCTGAAAAGGGCTGGAGCTTCAACCCCCATCATGTGCACCTTCTACAGAGGTGCCATAGAAAGTGTCCTGACCAGCTGCATCACTGTGTGGTTTGGTGCATGTACTGCATCCTGCCGCAAGAGCCTCCAGCGCATCGTGAGAGCAGCTGAGAAGATCGTCGGCACCTCCTTCCCCTCACTGCAGGACTTACACAGCAAACGCCTCACTCGGAAAGCCCTCTGCATGGCAGGTGATCCCACACACCCACTACACAGCTGCTTCAGACTGCTGCCATCAGGGAGGAGACTGAGGAGTCTCCAGGCTCGAACCAGCAGACTGAGAGACAGCTCTGTTCATCAGGCAGTCAGAATGCTAAACACTCTGCCTGCTCTGCCTCCCCTCCCATTTGAACTGCCTTAACACAAAAAACTTTCTCACACATTACCACACAACACAAAGATTTTAACACTGGACTCTGTGTCATCAAACGGGTTATTCACTAAACTCTCGGTCATGTGCTAATTCAGTTTGCACTACTTCTCATAATTGCACTAATGTTTGTACAGTATTACATCACTGCCTATAGTCATATAAGGGGCCTAGATGGTGTAGAGGCAGGGCAACCGACTTGGGACCCGAAAGACCCAGGTTCGAACCCCGGTCACTGCATACCTTGTGGTGTCTATGAGCAGCACACCTCATCCCCAGCTCCCCGGGCGCCTTCTATAGCTGCCCACTGCACCACCTGGTGGTGGTTGGGTTAAATGCAGAGAAAAATTTCGTCTTGTATGGAAACATACACAGATGACAAAATGTGACATTATTATTATTATACTACTGTTTACATTCACTGTTTACATTTATTAATACTGTTTACATTTATTACTACTGTTTACATTTATTACTACTGTTTACATTTACACTACTTTTATATCTACACTACTGCTGATACATATACAGTATTCTCTGACCAGCCTTATTTAAGGATGCCCAATGTGCCTTACTGCATATGCCACTTTTGCCTCTATACCAACATCAACTACTACCTCATACATATACTGTGTACATTAACTCATATGCTGCTTTGCCACTCTTTGCAAATGTCAATGCTAGAACCTTCAGTTTATTTTATAGATATACTTTTTATACTTTTTTATACTACTATGCAAAAACTCAGGACAGTATTACACTTTTATTATTTCATTTTATGCTTATGTTCATTAAATGTTTAGTGTTTTAGTGTTGGTGTAAATTTTCATACTTTTATACTACTATGCAAAAACTCAGGACAGTGTTACACTTTTACTATTTTATGCTTATGTTTATTAAATGTTTCAGTGTTTTAGTGTTTAAATGGTTACTGTTGCACCGAGGGACTGAGAGAAATGCAATTTCAATCCTGTGTATGTCCTGTTCATAGTGCAGTTCTGACAATAAAGTTGACTTTGACTTTTGACTTTGATATATCCGACATAAAAGAATACATATGTAAATCAAAGTAAATCAAAGTAGAAATAAATATCCTACATAATAATAAATAAAATAATAAATATATAAATCAAAGTAGAAATATATATTTTAATGAGAAATAAAAGCATAAATATATATATATATATATATTCTATATACATCAAACAATACAGCAAACAATACAGCAATAAATACAGCAAACGGAAAAACAGCGAGCAGAAATACATCGAGCAGAAAAGGGAGAAGCAAAAAAAAGGCAAAGCAAAATATCTATTTTTATTGACGGAAACTCATGTGTAAGGAGAAATAAAAAAGAATATATATATTTATGCTTTTATTTCTCATTAAAATATATATTTCTACTTTGATTTATATATTTATTCTTTTATTTATTATTATGTAGGATATATATTTCTACTTTAATTTATATATGTATTCTTTTATGTCGGATATATATTTATTCTTTTTTTTATTATTATGTCAGTTTGGTCCTCCATAGAGAACATGTTGCATTTTCAGCAGGGCAAATGACGCGCTGAAGCGTCGCGTAGCGGTGACGCATAATAGATGCGACTTATATAAAGGTGCGACCTGTTTATGGATTTTTCCAATTTATTGACAATAATTGGACAAAGCGACTTATGTAAAGGTGTGTCCAGAAAATACTGTAGTGCTCATCCTTTTTGTTTCAGAGCCACGCCCCTCCAGGCCAGGAGCCAATCCTCGAGCAGAATCCGCTCTCCGGGTTTTCCAGTCCGCCTCCGTCTCGCCCCTCAGCGCGCGCCTCACCCACTCATCATCACTTCGTCCGGGTCTGGGTCTCCATGCAACACAGCTGAAAGCCTCTCTCAGCTTTTCTATCACCCGCGAGGCCACAAGGAACGAGCAGAGTCCGCGCGCTGCACCGGTCACAACAAGTGAACAAACCGTGAAAGTTCTTTTTGTTTGTTGGTAGAAGCTCCGCGCGCTGCACCGCCATGTCTGGAGAAGACGCACCTGTCCAGCAGCAGAACGCAGTGGACCAGAAGCAGGAGACCAAACCCGCCGACGAGCCCAAAGCCGCCGAGCCGCCCAACACGGAGTCGGAGCCCGCCGCGGCGGGCGTCGCGGAGGCAGCGGCGGCCCCGGAGGAGGATGCGTTCACGTACCGCGCGCTCGTGCTCACCGCGTACGGGGGCTACGACAAAGTGAAGCTGCAGGTGAAGAAGGGCAGACCCGCCCTGAAGCCCGGAGAGGTTCTGGTCCGGGTCAGAGCCTGCGGGCTCAACTTCGCTGACCTGATGGCCAGACAGGGGCTGTACGACCGGCTGCCGTCCCCCCCCGTCACCCCCGGGATGGAGTGCTCCGGGGAGGTGGAGGCTGTGGGGGAGGAGGTGACTGACAGGAAGGTAAGAAAACAATAAATCATAAGAAAAACAATAAATCATAAGAAAACTATAAATCACAAGAAAACAATAAATCACATTTTCTGTCACGTTCCTTTGGTTTGAGATGATCTGGAGTCGGTTCTGCATCATGGGCGTGTCAGCTGCTTCATTGTGTCTCAAAACTGATGAAGCTTTTAGGGTTTTTGGTCAAAAACCCTAAAAGCTTCATCAGTTTTGGTCAAAAACCCTAAAAGCTTCATCAGTTTTGACCATAAACCCTAAAAGCTTCATCAGTTTTGATCATAAACACTAAAAGCTTCATCAGTTTTGACCATAAACCCTAAAAGCTTCATCAGTTTTGACCAAAAACCCTAAAAGCTTCATCAGTTTTGACCATAAACCCTAAAAGCTTCATCAGTTTTGACCATGAACCCTAAAAGCTTCATCAGTTTTGACCATGAACCCTAAAAGCTTAATCAGTTGTGACCAAAAACCCTAAAAGCTTAATCAGTTTTGACAATGAACCCTAAAAGCTTCATCAGTTTTGATCATAAACCCTAAAAGCTTAATCAGTTTTGACAATGAACCCTAAAAGCTTCATCAGTTTTGACCATAAACCCTAAAAGCTTCATCAGTTTTGACCAAAAGCCCTAAAAGCTTCATCAGTTTTGACCAAAACCCCTAAAAGCTTAATCAGTTTTGACCAAAAACCCTAAAAGCTTCATCAGTTTTGACCAAAATCCCTAAAAGCTTCATCATTTTTGACCAAAAACCCTAAAATCAGTTTTGACCAAAAACCCTAAAAGCTTCATCAGTTTTGACCAAAAACCCTAAAAGCTTAATCAGTTTTGACCATAATTCATTGACCAGGTTTATGGTCAAAAATGATGAAGCTTTTAGGGTTTTTGGTCAAAACTGATGAAGTTTTTAGGGTTTATGGTCAAAACTGATGAAGCTTTTAGGGTTTATGGTCAAAACTGATGAAGTTTTTAGGGTTTTTGGTCAAAACTGATGAAGTTTTTAGGGTTTATGGTCAAAACTGATGAAGCTTTTAGGGTTTATGGTCAAAACTGATGAAGTTTTTAGGGTTTATGGTCAGAACTGATGAAGCTTATAGGGTTCATGATCAAAACTGATGAAGCTTTTAGGGTTCATGATCAAAACTGATGAAGCTTTTAGGGTTCATGATCAAAACTGATGAAGCGTTTAGGGTTCATGATCAAAACTGATGAAGCTTTTAGGGTTTTTGGTCAAAACTGATGAAGTTTTTAGGGTTTATGGTCAAAACTGATGAAGCTTTTAGGGTTTATGGTCAAAACTGATGAAGTTTTTAGGGTTTATGGTCAGAACTGATGAAGCTTTTAGGGTTCATGATCAAAACTGATGAAGCTTTTAGGGTTCATGATCAAAACTGATGAAGCGTTTAGGGTTCATGATCAAAACTGATGAAGCTTTTAGGGTTTTTGGCCAAACTGATGAAGCTTTTAGGGTTTTTGGTCAGAACAAAGAGAATTAAACAACCAGCTCATGAAAATACCATACCATACCATACCATTTTATTTATAAAGCACTTTAAACAGGAACAAGTCCACACCAAAGTGCTGGACAAACAAACACGCAACAGGCAACACAGACAATGAAGTACAACACGAAAAACATAAAAACATTGCAGATCATAAATCAAACGATCCAGTACAAATCAGCTGGCATTGAAAGCGATGGAGTAGTAGTGAGTTTTTAACCGGGATTTGAAAACCGAGAGGGAGGGGGCCTGTTTGATGAGCAGCGGTAACTCGTTCCAGAGTCTTGGTCCTGCTACAGAGAACGCCCTGTCACCTCTGCGCTTAAGGCGAGTTTCTGGAACTCTGAAAATAACCATTTTATGTTTTTACTGAGCTAATCTGGGGCTTTAATCTTAATCCATCTGATGAGGTATAAATCATGGCGCATGCGTAAAAGTTGGTAAGATCAGTTTCTCTGCAGGATCTTGTCTTTATATAAACATTATATATATTTTTGGGTCGGGGTGAGGCTGAACGTGTCAAAATGACACAATTGAAAAGCAGCAGCAGACGTCACGCCCTCGCTCCTCTCAAAGCGCGTCTGCCGGAGCGCACGGAGACATGAAGCGCCCCCCCCCAACTGGTAATGAACTCCTCCTTCAGACGGGATTCAAGCTCGGACCGATCCCAGGCGCGTGCGATTAAAGTCTAGCTAAATAAACATGCGTGGACCGGCGGGGGTGCTCCTCCACCCATCATCGCCGCGCCCACGCTGCTCTGATGATGGAGGCGCGCTGCGTCAAGGTGCGCGGAGACCACACCGGAAGCTGGTGATTGTCTTCAAAATTAAAGCTAGGAGGGTTTTTTTTTTTCTTCCATTCAACCTTTATTTCTACAGGTTAATCCTATTGAGCCTCTTGGACTCATTTACAAGAGAGACCTGATTTTATTAAAAAGTGATGACAACAGTGAACAACAAAAACAATAATAGACATATTGAGATTTGTTTTAACAAGTGAAAATAAAATTGTATTGAAAAAAGATGTTAAAAAAAAACAGGTAGATTATAAGGCGGTGTAGAAAACAAGAACATGTCAGTTTTTGCCAGGAACTCATCAGATGTTTGAAGCCACTTAGAGAGGTCAAGGTGAGGTTTTTAATAACTTAATGAACATCACCAACAATATGATAAGAACTGGACCAAAAAAGTGACAAAGCGCTAAGTTGTCCAATTTAATCATTGGTCATTCCCTCGAAGATTCAAAAGTCTCTGAAGGGGAGTGCATGTTGAAAAATCATTCAAGTCAACGTTTTGATTAAAAAAGCAGACACTTAGTGATGCATCGGTTGTAAATCCAGCGTGTTTTAGACTAGAAATGCCAAAACGATGAGCCATGCTTTTATTTTGGAGACTGCAGGAAGCACACCGGCGGTGGTGGAGGGGAGCTTGACGCCGGTGGCGGAGACCCACGTCACCGAGACGCCTTTTGTTACCGGGAGCGACGGTGCAGGCGCACAGGGTGGAGAGGGCGAGGCGTGGCGCCACAGACAAGACAGGCAGACAGTGGGGAGATCATCTTTGTCAGAACAAACCTGAGAATAGTGCACGTGATGTGCATGAACCTGAAGCTCCAGCTGCTGTGAAGCAGGAGTTGGTTTGATGAGTCACAGGCCTGATGGGCCTCATGTCTCCAGGCCCAGTGGCATCACCAAGACAACACCATCCTAACCTCACATGCAACTTCACGCTGTTCCAGATGCTCCCTCACGCTTTTCTTTTCTCTGCGTGTGTGTGTGTGTGTGTGTCTGTGTGTGTGTGTCTCTGTGTGTGTGTGTGTGTGTGTGTGAGTCGGTGCACGGAGCTGGGAGTGGCACCTGAAGCCCAGATCAGACGTGAGATTTAAATATGATATGATATGAAATATGATCCACATCAGGTTCAGGCCCCGCATGTTTTCAGGTTACTTTATTGCTGCTTTCTAAATTGTCGGTGATGTCGATTGGATTTAAAGGTCAACAGCCCCGCGTGCACGCGCGCGCTCACACACACACACAGCTTGTCATCACACTCCCACATCCACTCACAGCCCACTGATGGAATAAAGAGCCAGTTCTTATAATGGATGCAGACTAGCTCGGAGATTTCTTTTCTTTACTGCCAACTTGGAGGAAATGTGCTGACCACCGTGGTGCAGGACTTTTGGGAGGCTCTCTGCTACACACACACACACACGCGCACACAGGCACACACACACACACACACACACACAAACAGGCACACAAAGTAAGTGAATGGGCGTGTCTGAGTGTTGGCAGGCAGCACAGCTCTAAACACATAAGGCTTTTTAAAGAAATAATTTATGCATTACTTCATTAAATGTGATATATATGTATGTGTGTGTGTGTGTGTGTGTGTATTCCTCATCATGTTAAGTATATACAGCACCAAAAGTAATTATGTTTTTGCCTATGTGTGTGTGTTAGTAAAATATTTCATGAACCACTGGATATAATTTAATGAAACTTTCAGTTTTTAGTCATTGGATGTCCCTGATTGTTTTGTGGTGTCAGCTCCGTTCAAGATGGTCGCCACAGCTAACAACCTTAGAGAACACACAAGCGGCTACAACTCTGTCCGTTTTAAAGATATCGACCTGAAGTTTGGTGCTCAGCTTAGAGTCGACCCCTTTTTGTGCTAAATACAGATTGTACAACACCTGCTTTTTAAACCTTTCATTACTTATTGGAGTTACTATGTCTGTTAACAAAATATCTCGTGAATCACTGAATGAAACTCTCAGGACGTGATCAATGGATGCATATCAACAGTTCAAGTGCTCAACTCAGGATGATTCATTAATAATGGTGCACCGATTGCAGTTAGCCTGATCTGTCGATTCCGATTTTGGCCAATTTTGTATAAACGACACTGTCAGAGGTTTTAAGGTCACAACGCACCTTCAATTTTCCAATCTTATTTTTATTGAAAATCATCTTTGAACAATATCCTAGAAACAATACAATATTGTTTTAACTGGCCATGAGGTAGTGCTCTGAAATATAAAGGGTTTGGACAATTGTTGTTAAAACTACAACAACAACAAAAATCCGTAAAATCGATTTTAGGCCTGTCGCAATAAACAATAAATCAATTAATCGTATGATAAATGAAAATTATCGACCTCATTTTCATTTATCAGCCTTATTGTTTCTTTGTGTCTCTCTTTCTGAAGACACTGGATGACAAAAGCTCAACTCCGGTGCTCTTCTTTGGCCCCGCCCTTTCTCTTTAAAATCTGTTTTAACCGTTCAAAGTCATGGTTTTGGATCGTTCAAAGCAGCTAAGCTGAGAAGCTAAGCTACGAGCTAAGCTAACAGTCCAACTTCGGGAATAAACCGCCGTCTTGTCGATGCTCCAAAATTCACGGTTGAAACCCGTGCCTTTGTGCAAAAAGTTGTTTCTCTTTGCAAAAAGAAGCTGAGAACTTAGTTTTTTTATTAAAAGCTTTGTGTGAAAAATGCTAAAGAGCTCAAATGACACCAAGCGTCCACCATTTTGAGAACCGAAGAGAGACAGCCCATGTCAAGTCAAGAGGCCTCCCTCCCATTTTTTCTTAGAGACGCTGCTCGCTCCCTCACTATCCATCCTTCGGTTCAAACAGTCTTATACTGCCATCCAGTGGCCAAAAAAGGTACTACACTCTAAGACTACCCATTATTTCTTCTTAAATTTTACAATAATTACTCATTCTTGTCAAATTTCAAACATTATTATAATTTATCGCAATAATTTCAGAGACAATTAATTGCCCAGCAAAATTTGTTATCGTGACAGACCTATTCAGTTTCTCATGTAAGTATCGGCCGATCGCATTCTCCCAAAATTAAGGAAATGGGGGGCGATAAATTGGCCGGCGGATTTATCGGCGCACCCCTATTAATTAACCTTTGCAAAAACATGAATGGCTAAGTCTTGTTAATTTCAATGGTTATTCAGCTCAAAGCTGGTGTGGTAGTAGCTACGAGTCATCCTCAACACATACATTGAGAGCTAACACGTTTAGCAAGCTTTCGCATGAGTTTGTACAAAATGTCATTTAAAAAGTTTGAACAAAACGGTTATAACTACTTCACTTATTGTCACAAAATGAGTTTAGTCTACAAATGTAAAACTCTGGTGTAAATGGTGACAGGCGATTGGCATTCTTTCAAGTACTGCTTTACTTTACTTTAAATTTTCTTCAGACCTTTGCTGCTGTTTCTGTCACTTTTCAGTCCAGTTTCTGAACATTTTCAGATTACAGTAACTGTTTTGGTTGTTTGTTAAACCATTTAAGTCTGACATGCGAGTCATAAAAAGGCTCCTAAACTCAAGGGATGAGCCAGCGTTGATTCAACACATGACAGGAACATCAGTAACGAAAGTCAAACCAGAACTGATTAACTTTAATTGTCAATCCAATTCAAGATGTCTCCCATGATCTACAATCCTTCAAAGCATGCTAGGCCTTTAATGTTCACAGTGTTAAAGAGTTCATATTCTTTTTTTCATGAAGAGCCCAACTCAAGTATAATTTGCCAGCTGAAAGGGTTTGAAGCTCTCTCTCTGTAACCCTCAAAGTGCATATTGATTGATGGAAACGTGATCCACCGCAGCGCTGACTCACTTACAGCGCTCGTGTGTTCCCCAGGGGCAGATCTATCTGCTCGTCCTGCTGCCGGCTGTGGGGCAGCTCTGCAGAGAAAGAGGCCGAGCTCCGAGGCCTGCAGGTGTGTCTGCTCACATCTCCAACAAACACACTGAAAGAGAAACATCCTGAATATTCTGCATTGTAATCCTGTTTGTTTCCACATGTTCAGCTTGCACCGGCGGTCCAGAACACACTCAGTCAAGATNGGTAGTGCTCTGAAATATAAAGGGTTTGGACAATTGTTGTTAAAACTACAACAACAAAAATCCGTAAAATCGATTTTAGGCCTGTCGCAATAAACAATAAATCAATTAATCGTATGATAAATGAAAATTATCGACCTCATTTTCATTTATCAGCCTTATTGTTTCTTTGTGTCTCTCTTTCTGAAGACACTGGATGACAAAAGCTCAACTCCGGTGCTCTTCTTTGGCCCCGCCCTTTCTCTTTAAAATCTGTTTTAATCGTTCAAAGTCATGGTTTTGGATCGTTCAAAGCAGCTAAGCTGAGAAGCTAAGCTACGAGCTAAGCTAACAGGCCAACTTCGGGAATAAACCGCCGTCTTGTCGATGCTCCAAAATTCACGGTTGAAACCCGTGCCTTTGTGCAAAAAGTTGTTTCTCTTTGCAAAAAGAAGCTGAGAACTTAGTTTTTTTATTAAAAGCTTTGTGTGAAAAATGCTAAAGAGCTCAAATGACACCAAGCGTCCACCATTTTGAGAACCGAAGAGAGACAGCCCATGTCAAGTCAAGAGGCCTCCCTCCCATTTTTTCTTAGAGACGCTGCTCGCTCCCTCACTATCCATCCTTCGGTTCAAACAGTCTTATACTGCCATCCAGTGGCCAAAAAAGGTACTACACTCTAAGACTACCCATTATTTCTTCTTAAATTTTACAATAATTACTCATTCTTGTCAAATTTCAAACATTATTATAATTTATCGCAATAATTTCAGAGACAATTAATTGCCCAGCAAAATTTGTTATCGTGACAGACCTATTCAGTTTCTCATGTAAGTATCGGCCGATCGCATTCTCCCAAAATTAAGGAAATGGGGGGCGATAAATTGGCCGGCGGATTTATCGGCGCACCCCTATTAATTAACCTTTGCAAAAACATGAATGGCTAAGTCTTGTTAATTTCAATGGTTATTCAGCTCAAAGCTGGTGTGGTAGTAGCTACGAGTCATCCTCAACACATACATTGAGAGCTAACACGTTTAGCAAGCTTTCGCATGAGTTTGTACAAAATGTCATTTAAAAAGTTTGAACAAAACGGTTATAACTACTTCACTTATTGTCACAAAATGAGTTTAGTCTACAAATGTAAAACTCTGGTGTAAATGGTGACAGGCGATTGGCATTCTTTCAAGTACTGCTTTACTTTACTTTAAATTTTCTTCAGACCTTTGCTGCTGTTTCTGTCACTTTTCAGTCCAGTATCTGAACATTTTCAGATTAACTGTTTTGGTTGTTTGTTAAACCATTTAAGTCTGACATGCGAGTCATAAAAAGGCTCCTAAACTCAAGGGATGAGCCAGCGTTGATTCAACACATGACAGGAACATCAGTAACGAAAGTCAAATTGGAATTTTAGGCTTTTTGTTACAAGCTCTCCATCACGAAAACACAATTTGTTCCCTTTTTCTTTAGTCAAATGTAAAAAAAAAAAACCAGTTTATCAGACATTAAATGGTATTTTCGCACCATAATGACGCTTCCTAAAGAGCTGAACGTTTACATACACGATCATCTGAAGGATGGTCTTAAGCTGCTCTTTCCTCGTCCTCCATTTGTACACAGATGTTATCTTTTAAGCACATACTGCACAATATGTTGTCATGTTCAGGTACAAGGACTGGCCTGAAAATGACTAATAAAACAGCCAAAGTCCAAAAAAAAACCCCCCCCAAAAAAACTCACGCCCAAAAGCACAGAGAACCATTGATCATTGCCTTTTTATTCTCTTTTAAAGAGCTCTAACACTGAACTGTAATTCTAACGTTTGCCCATTACGCATCCATTCAAGATGCTCTGTAATGTTGAGGGAAACGAGTGAGCTCACTCCTGATGACCTAACTGGGAATGTGGGGAAAAGTGTAACACTGAGTAAGCGAGGAGAGAGCGGAAATATTGCAGATCACACCGAGGCTCCCTCGATGCCAAACATCAGCACTTTTTTTCCCTCCTCCAGGCTTGTTAAAAAAACGAAAGCGGTCTCTTGGTAAGGTTTGGACGGATCCGACCCAGATGTTCTCAATTACCTCCCTCTGGCCCACATTGTCAGTCTGGTATTTCCTCCATCAATCCTGCCCTCCCCCTATGGCTTCTTTGCTTCGAGTCATCTCGTGAATGCTCCCCTCAACTATTTCACTATCAGTGGATCCTTTTGACGTCCAGCCAGAGAGCGCTCGCAGTCGGACTTTAGAAAAGTGGTGCTTTAGTTTATTTATACGTATAAAGTATAAAACTCTGACGCTCCTGCAAAAGAACAGAAAAGGCAACGGTGGTGGAATAAACTAGGGCTGAACAATTAATTGCATTTGCAATAATATCGCAATACAGTATGATAAAATGAGATTTTCTA
>JBBPBX010035415.1:0-32077 GCA_038048925.1 Garcialebias charrua
ATATATGTGATCCCATGTTCAGTCAGGACCTGTTGAGGTCTGTTGAGACTGTAGCTGACCTGTTGAGACTGCTTGAAAGAACGTGCAGTGTCAAAAATCAGTCCCACATCAAACTGCACCTTCTGCTGTGTTCCTGTCTGATGCCGGGTACACACCAAATGCGTTTTGAGCGGCCAAGGCAGCCAGTTTACATGCAAAGTCTATGTGGCCGTGCATCTTGGAGCGGTGCAGCATGATGCGGCACGTTTTGAGCAGTTTAAGCAGCGCGGCAGGGTGCAGCAGTGAGCAGCGGCTGCCCGAGTTCAACAAATTGAACTTTGACCTACTTTGGCTGCTCGCTGCATAGCTGCAACCAATCGGGAGAGACTCTGCTATGTGATGACGCAACGACGACGGGACATACATATAGTTACAGATTTAATAAATGCATTTTGGAATGTGTATATGACGTACATATCCATATGTATACATGCACTGAGTTGACTGAGCAAATACATTATTTGTAGATTTTAAACCAGTCATGTTACACACATACACTTTTGAAATTTAATACTAGTTAGGCACTTTTTTGTATTATTGGTTACGCCGTGGCGTAGTGGTAATGGCAGTCGTCCCCTGATCGGAAGGTTGGCGGTTCGAATCCCGGTTCCCCACACCATGTGTCGTTGTGTCCTTGGGCAAGACACTTAACCCCGAGTTGCTCCCGGTAGGACTGGAAAGCACCTTGCATGGTAGTCTGCCGCTACCGGTGTATGAATGTGTGTAGCATTCAATGTGTGTAGCACTTTGAGATTTTCACTAATGAAAAGTGCGTTATAAATTGAATTCATTATTATTATTATTGTTCTAAGATTCGGTAGACAATAGTCACCTAAATACTGTGGCATTCTGCTAACACTTGTCGGGTGAAAAAACAAGCCCGACCGGAAAAGGACCAAGACGCGCCTCCCACTGCGCGTCTTCAGACGCGTTCGGTGTGAACAGACATCTGTTGACAAGCAGCCAACACCGTAGGTCGGGAGCATTTTTGCTGCTCAAGACACGTTTGGTGGGAACCCGGCGTGAGAATCTGTGTCTGTCTTGTGTTTTTTTAAGATTCTTGTGTTCATATACTTGTTTCCTGCCTTCCCCAGTGTTTTTTCCTTCATGTTCCAGCTCCTTGCTTCGCCTGCTCCCATTCCCAATCACCCTAGGTGTTCATCATTGTGTTTCGTTAGTGTCCCTTTAAATTCAGCGTCTGTGTTTACTGGTTGTTCATGGATTATGCTTTCCCTGATTCATTGTAAGTTTTTGCTGCCACATCAGCCTTTTGTTTTAAGCTTTGGCTTAATAAATAGATATTCTTTATTTTATTCCTGAGTTCCCCGTGTCTGTCTGCACCCTGGGTTTGATCCAACCACAAAACATGATACCTGAACCATTCCCAATCCCAGCTCAATCTGCTGTACAGACAAACATTAGTTTGAACTACTTTGTACCTGAACTCACCCTGGAGTGCCAGTGTGTCACTATGTGTGCACACATTTACTGTCTGGGACCGTGACCCTGGACCCTCCAATGCACAGCTGGGTTCCTCCCATGAGAGGTGGAACTGTGAGTCCTGGGACTAAAGTGAAGCCACTGAATCACAGACATTAACTGGAGACATGGTGCTGGTCCAGAAAGAATTGAGACACTTGGGGGGAATGAGTTATTTAATAATAAGCCTTTGTGTGATTTTAATAAAGCATATCCTTATTTTCATAACCAGGGTAAAGGAGGTGTCCTTATGCATTTTCGATGGAATAAACATAAAGTAATGAAATATGAGGTTTTTTAAACAATGAAAAAGGTGTCCAAGTTCATGTTTTTATGCATGATGAGAAATAGGAGCTGATGCAATCATAATGCACTTCAGAAATTGACATTTTTCACTGTGAACTTCTGGATGGATCGCCTCACCTCAAACAGCACATGCACTCATTTCCATTATGTTTTTTAGTTTTAAGCAAAAGAATGGAAGTTGTAACCTGCACATTTACCATTTTTAAATTATTTTTCACTTTTAATAAAAACTTGCCTTTGAGCTCTAAAATCCGAGACAGTGGCTCCTGAGAGTTTTCTGTGTCTGGTAAGTCCCTTATTTAATTTTACTCTGCTGGTTCTGATTGCTTGAAACAACAAACACACAGGCTGAAGTAAACTAGGGGTTTAGATTTGTGCCTCTTCCTTTCATTGTTCTAAATATCCTCAGAGAAGAAAGCTAGGGGAAGCTCACTGGAGATGCTAACCGTGTCCTCGATAGGTCTCAAGCCTCAGTATGTAATGCTTCTCAGCCTTGTTACATTTAGATGGCGGATTTAGAATTCCCAGAGTTTAGAAACTTGAAAATCATTTTGCATCCACCCCCTGGCTTCTACTTTTTAATAATCTTTTCTTTGAGTTGAATCAGGTCAGTCACGTTAAAAGAGGTGAATGTTTATGCAATCAGTAATTTGCATTGCATATTTGATGAAAGTACAAAATGATTAGATTAAACAAAAATCACTGCATTAGTCTTCTATGAAGCAGTCATCTCAGAACTGCAGAGTGAAGTCAATTATAACTAGTAACACTCTAATTAGGTTTAATAAATGTACGGAGACGTGTGCTGCTGAAAATTCTGTTAGCTGGGATTCTTTAGAGTCCTTCTTTTTCACCACTTCAACAAATGAACATGGAGGATGCACATAATCTGACAGTGAAGCTGAGCTCACTTATGACGATTTTGCACATTATGATCCTTGTAAAATAAACTATGATGGCAATAACATGGTTGTTTATCTTTTCTTTTCTCTTTAGAAGGCAGGGGGTGTAGGTGGCATGTAAAAAAGCACCCCGACTGGAAAAGCACGGTTATAAAACAACATAGCATGTCCCTATCAGGTGCTGGTACAAGAAAAAGGAGAAAGTAAGACAGTGACAGTCATATTTAATTCTTCAAATTTCCCAAATTTTTAAACAGTTTTTAAATATTTGAAATCCCTAAAAGGTGGAGGGAAATGTCACAAATATGTAAAAAATAAAATAAAAAATCATGCAAAAACCTGATGAGTACTTATCACTGTGGCGAGTGAATGGACGCAGAATACAGTCCGACTAGAGAAGTTTTAATGGTAAATTTATTTTAGTAAACACAAAATGCTGATGTGACAGCAAACCTAGGTCTCAGATGAAAAATGTAATGGAAGGACTGGAATTGTGGCAGATGACTAACAATGAAGAACTGGTAAATGGTGACACAGAGACTGAATAACTACAGCAGGGAAATGAGAAGTGGAGGCACCTGGGTGATTACCAAGTGGGGACAGGTGGGCGTGAAAGACTGGTGGAAGAAACACCGAGAAGGTAGACTGAGACTCTCGAGCAAGACAGATTATATTTTTCCTTCTCCCATCCTCTTCCTGTTTTTTTGCTCTCTGTCTTGTGTATCAGAGCTTCTATTTAAACATCTTCTGAATCATAAACTACTGTCAGCTGGACATTCAACGCAATTGATGAAATGTTTTCAACCAAGTGACAGGGTCCTGGAGAACCCTCATGCCCTGCTGAGACACACACAGCAGGGTACGTCATGGATCTGTAGGGGGTTTGGAAGTTGATGTGCCTTTTCATATTGTCTCAGGAGTACGCCCAATATGTTCATATCATTGGAACCATCATAGCAGGGTTTCTGCTTTTTGGCATTGGCGTATACCTATGTTATTGGCTATTGGGGCGGCCGTGGTGTAGTGGTAATGGCAGTCGACCCCTGATCGGAAGGTTGGAGGTTCGAATCCCGCATCCGCCCACCATGTGTCGTTGTGTCCCTGGGCAAGAAACTTAACCCCGAGTTGCTCCCAGTAGGTCTGGATGGCGCCTTGCAAGGCAGGCTACCACTGCCGGTGTATGATTGTCTGAATGAATGGGTGGATGGCTGGTATTGTAAAGCGCTTTGGGGCTCCTCACAGGGGGCTGGAAAGCGCTATATAAATAAGCTCCATTTACCATTTACCATTTACCATATTAAAGAAGATGGCAGGAGCAGTTTTGACCATGACAAAGCCGACGACCTTGTGGGAAGGTTTGGTTCATGCTTCGAGCACTCAAAACCAGCTGATTTACAAGCTAAACTTTATGATGGAAGCTATTTGTGAGACTCGCTGTCAGGCTCTGCACCTGTCATACTTTGTTTTTCACTCACTCCTTAGTTCTGCTTCTCCAGTCTGCATCCCTAAAAACTTTCACCTGTTATCATCAGCCACCTGCCAAACGGCACTGATTAACTCGCTCTCCCTCATGGTATAAAAGCCCTCTCATTCATTTGTTCCTCGTCGGGTCATAATAATTTCTCCCCGATGTCTGGTGGAGCCATTAATCGTTTTCTCCTCGTATTTGCAAGTTACTGCACCGTCAGTCTTTTTGTTTTCATAATTTAAGTGTTTATTATTTTACACTCTCCGTCTCTGAGTCCTGTTCTGCCTGCACTCTGGGTTTGCTTGCTCCACCGGAACCGAAGCGTGACAGTATGACTCGACCTCGAAATCGCAAACCCCGCAGGCGGAACAGCCGACCCACTCAGCGACTGACGGACGCGGCCCCAGGTCAGGACGAGCCGACCGTCATACACATGAACGGGTTTCGTGCAGAAATCGGCTGGAGGGACCACAGCCCAGAGGTGGAGATCCTCTCATCTCCACTTCTGGTCGAAGAGGAAGAACGGCGGAAGCTCAGAGGTAGCCGCGCAGCTTTTTTGGCCGTTTCCCTCCTTCGTTCCAACACTTCGATCGATGTGGTCCGACTCGGACGAGGACTCGGAACCAGGACTCGGAACCAGAGGGGTTTTGAGTGGATCCGGTACAGACTCTCAGTCCACGTCGCCACCGGTCTGAACGAGTGGTCATTTCCGGGTTCCAGCCCCGCCCACCATCAAACTCTCCACGCCGGCTGTCAGAAAAGCCGGGGAAATTTTCAAAGGGGGGGCATGTGTCAGCCCATGTGCGTGACAACATTTCTGACAGGACTGAGGGGAGACTGGTGCTGACGGAGGAGGCTGCGCGCCCATGCGCTCCTGTTGCTGGGAGCGTGGAAGTCACACACCCCTGCGCACCTGCCGTGAGGGGGGAGGACGTCTGCAGCTCCAGTGATTGGTGGAGCAGATTAATCGCAGCAGAGGAAATAATTTCCTTATACACTGGAGCTGACAATAAAGACAATTCACCGGGGGCGTGGCAGCTGTTCGAGCAGGCGTCGAAAGAGAGCTGTGTGTTACGCTCACTGTTACTCGCTCGCGTTCAGCCAGGTCTGCCTCCCAACTCACCACCTGCTGATCACAGCTTCCCATCTTCATTAAATTCTCCTCTGCGCTCATCCACAGCTGAACGTCGGAGCTCACCAGAAGCTGAACGTCTGAGCTCATCAACAGCTGAACCTCTGAGCTCAGCAGCAGCTTTACCTACCAGCACCTCCTGGACTGGTTCCACTCCTGCTGCTTAGCCTGGGGCGCCTCGTTGCACACCATCTGCTTCACAACCGAGTTCACCAGATGATGCAACTCTCAGCTCCTCAGATCCAGCTGCACCAGACCCGTTTCCCGTGCCAGCGCCCAGACTGAGAGCTGTGCCAGCGCCTAGACTGAGACCTGTGCCAGCACCCAGACTAAGACCTGTGCCAGCCACCAACCGACCGGGTTCATCGGAAGCAGTGTCACTTTTTCTCTCCGCAGACACTGTCCCCGAGGTGGTCCTGGATACTGAGGGCCTCACTGCTCCATCAGTAGTCTTCATCCAACCAGAGGTCCTCGTCTCTTCTTCAGGGGTCCCTACTACACCAGGGGTCCTCGTTCCTGCTCAGGTCCTCCCTGCCGCTGGAGATCAGGGACCAGCCGCAGAAGACTCGGAACCATCGACTACAGACCACGACTCGTCGGCTGCAGACCCCACGTCAGCCTCGTCGGCTGCAGGCTCCTCTTCACCGACCGCAGAAGCAGATGTCTCATCGGCCGCCTCGGCGCCCAACGACGTCTCATCGGCCGCCTCGGCATCCTACGACGTCTCATCGCCCGCCTCGGCGCCCGACGACGTCTCATCGCCCGCCTCGGCGCCTGACAACGTCTCATCTCCCGCCTCGGCGCCCGACGACAACAAGGTCTCATCGCCCGCCTTGGCGCCTGACGACGAAGACAGTGTTCCGGCCAACGACGGTGTTGCGGCCGACGACGGTGTTCCGGCCGACGAAGGTGTTCTGGCCGATGAAGATGGTTTACCAGCCGACGAAGATGGTTTACCGGCCGACGAAGATGATGTACCGGCCGACGGAGGACATTTGCCGGTCAACAATAAACGTGTCCCAGCCGCCAACGTCTTGGTTCATGCCGGCGACAGTGTTCCTGCCGACAAAGAAGGTTTACCCGCAGACGACAAAGGTTTAACGGCAAACGACAGAGGTTTACCGGCCGACGACAGAGGTTTACCGGCCGACGAAAGAGGTTTACCGGCCGACAAGAGGTTTACCGGCCGACAAAAGAGGTTTACCGGCCGACAGTGACTGTGGTGCTCTGGCCGAAAAAAGAGGTTTACCGGCCGACGGCAACAGTGGTGTTCCGGCCGACGGCGACAGTGGTGTTCTGGACGCCGACGTCCCTGACCTTGGGTTGTGTTTCCTGCCGTTGCTGGACAATAATCTGGTTGCCCGCCTGACGTGACGCCACACGATGGACGGCCTCCTGGACGTCCCCCGGATCTGGCTGATGTTGGCCCCCCGTCCTGCCTGTTGCCTCCCTCCACTCGCCCTTGTTCTTGTGGGGGCCCGTCTTGGGGGTGTCAGGTGCCACCCTTGAGGGAGGGGGTTCTGTCAGGCTCTGCGCCTGTCATACTTTGTTTTTCACTCACTCCTCAGTTCTGCTTCTCCAGTCTGCATCCCTAATCACTTTCACCTGTTATCATCAGCCACCTGCCAAGCGGCACTGATTTACTCGCTCTCCCTCATGGTATAAAAGCCCTCTCATTCATTTGTTCCTCGTCGGGTCATAATCATTTCTCCCTGATGTCTGGTGGAGCCATTAATCGTTCTCTCCTAATTTTTGTAAGTTATTGCACCGTCAATCTTTTTGTTTTCATAATTAAAGTGTTTATTATTTTACACTCTCCGTCTCTGAGTCCTGTTCTACCTGCACTCTGGGTTTGCTTGCTCCACTGGAACCGAAGCGTGACACTCGCAGGCCACTTGCGGCTTCTGGGACTCGCCAGCATGTTTGGGGACAACCTTGGAGGGAGCTAATGAGCATAGACCAGTGGAATGTCCACAAATCTGGCCATTTTGGATCACCGAAAGTACGAGCAGAACTCAAGGCTGACAATAAATAACAGTCTACCTTAAAAAAAAACCATCAACAACAGTGACATCTGAATCTGACTCTACCATTCGGCCTCGAAGCAGGCTGACATCAAATTCCTCCTGGGATATATGTAAACTAAGAAGGCTCTGCTCACCGGCTGACACCAACATCCTATCAGGACTATGGTGCTCTTTTGAAGTGCTTCATGGACAAATCTCACCATCTTGTCATCAAATGCATGTGTAATGTGTCTATAAATGTATTTGCTGGTAGAATTTTTTGATGTCTGAAATCATGTCCTGATAAAGACAAGGTGTGAGTACATGTTTTTTGTAATACCACTATCCTCACCTATCACTCAACACAAAGTTTTTAACACTAGTCTCTGTGTCATCAAACGGGTTAATCACTAAACTCTCGGTCATGTGCTCATACAGTTTGCACTACTTCTCATACTTGCACTAATGTCTGTATTACATCACTGCCTATAATCATAATACTGTTTACATTCTCTGTTTACATTTATTAATACTGTTTACTTTTATTACTACTGCTTACATGTAATTACTACTGTTTACATTTATTTACACTACTCTAATATCTACACCACTGCTGGTACATATACAGTGTGCTCTGAACGGTCTTATTTAGGGATGCCCAATGTGCCTTACTGCATATGCCACTTTTTGCCTCTACAACAACATCAACTACTACCTCATACATATACTGTGTACATTGACTCATACGCTGCTTTGCCACTTTGCAAATGTCAATGCTAGAAACCTTTAGTTTATTTTAGTTATACTTTTTATACTCTTTTTTTATACTAGTATGCAAAAACTCAGGACAATATTATGTTCATTAAATGTTTAATGTTTTAGTTTTAGAGTTGGTGTAAATTTTCATACTCTTATACCACTATGCAAAAAACTCAGGACAGTGTTAGTTTTACTATTTTATGCTTATGTCTATTATTATATGTTTCAGTGTTTCAATGTTTAGATGTTTACTGTTGCACCGAGGGACTGAGAGAAACGCAATTTCGGTCCTGTGTATGTCCTGCACTGTACATATTGCAGATCTGACAATAAAGTTGACTTTGACTTTGACTTTTGACTTTGATCCTTTCTTCATGGCATTTCCCCCTTTTCTGTCTAAAAGATTAAGGGGCTGCACTCAGGAGCAGCAGCAACGTACACTCCGCTCATCTTTAGGATGACTGTGCAAACATAATCTCACCAGTGGTGGGCCACCGACCGCTAGGGAGCGCTAATGCGCTAATCCGCTTACAACGGACCTAACGTCTTTGTCAGCGTTACAGCGGTTTGATTAACTTTTATAATTCATAAGCGGATTTGCGCTATTTTTATTTAAAATGTAGTACCGATAATAACTAATTATCTATCAGTAAAAACTTACTTACAGGCCTGGACGACTGCTAACAGACCATATCCTGTCAGTGCCGGATGTGGTCCGTGACAAAAAAGCGTCCCCTCACAGTTTCATTGCTAGAGCGAGCGCTCTCAGTTAGCAGCCAGTGCGTTACTCTGCAACCTTATTGCTTGTTTTCGAAGAGTCAGACGAAGAGTTTTTAATATGGATGTTTCACAACGGCCTACGGGACGCGTCTGGATTTTAAACAGTATTTCGCCGTATGCCCTCTTCAAAATGGCGGCCGCGACGGCCACAGAAGATAAGGACTTTCCATGAAAACACAGTAAAAACAATTATTTCTTTGCTGAGAAAAAATATATTTCTTAGCTGACTTTAGCACAAGGTTTTTCTGAGCTTAACCGGTTCAAATTGTCAAATCTGGTGGATTAAAAAAAGTATTTTGCCATATGCCCTCTTCAAAATGGCGGTTAGCGTGTTAGCATTAGCATCAGCTAGCATTGCTAATACATAAGTGCTTTGAAATTGCGGACCTAAATAAATCAATAAGTGCTTTAGAAATTGCGGAACTAATTTTTGCATTAGCGCTGCCCAGCACTGATGTACTTTTATGCAATGATAATAAAGCTCATTCTGATTCTCATTCTGAAAAGGCACAAGGAAATAAACAGGAGTTCCATCCATCCATCCATCCATCCATTACCTTCCACTTGTTCTGAAGATGGGTCATGGGGCAGCAGCCTCTTACAGTTCTTCTGAGAGAACTCCAAAGTGTTCCCAGCCCAACCAAGAGACATAGCCTCTCCAGTGTGTTCTAGGTCTTCCACTAGAGTCTCCTCCCAGTCAGACATGACCGAAAAACCTCCCTAAGGAGGTGCCCAGTAAGCATCTTTACCAGATGCCCGAACCACCTCAACTGGCTCCTCTTGATGTGGAGGAGCAGCAGTTCTACTCCGACTCGCTCCCAGATAACTGAACTTCTCACCCTATCTCTAAGCTATCCTAGGAAACTCATTTCATTTGCCTGTATCCACGATATCCTTCTGTCAGTCACAAAAATAGAACTTTATTGATCCCACAGGAAATTAGCGTTTGTGAACAAAGGTGAGGGTATGAACGTAGACCCACCATTAAACAGAGAGCTTTGCATTACAGCTCAGCTCCCTCTTTACCACAGTGGACCGGTACTAAGTCTGCAATACTGAAGACACTGCACCAGTCCATCTTTCAATCTTACAGTCAATTCTCCCCCCACTCATAAACAAAACTCCACGATACTTGAACTCCTCCCTCGACATGAATAGAGCAATCCACCCTTTTCCAACTGGGGACCATGGCTTCTGATTAGGAGGTGCTGATTCTCATCTCAGCTGCTTCACACATGGCAGCGAACCACTCCAGTGAGGGCTGGAGATCATGGCACAATGATGTCAGCAGGACCACATCATCTGCAAAGATGGAACCCTGAAGCCACCGAACTGGACTCCCTCCAGACTTAACTGGAATTACCATAAAAAACACTCAAGAATCCCCCAAACAACCCTAACAATAAAGTACAGTAGTCCCGCGCTACTTCGCAGTTTGATTTTCATGGACTCGCTCTAGGTGGTTTGTGGACGTACAGTCTGTCCAAAATATTACACATTTTTAAACACACGATTGTGGACTGTACAGTATCACTGTACTCATTTGTAGTTTTCTTTCATTCAGCCTCAACTGTACTGTAATCACCATATTGGAGGACTACATTTCCCTCAAATCAATGCTGTGCTGTAACTGTAATGCCTCCGGCCGCTGTTTTCTGCCAAACAGTATTTTTCTGCAAAGCAAAGTCATGACTGAACCAACCTTTCAAACAAAAATTTTAATTCATGTCAAATGGAAAAGTTTTTTTTTATTTTTTTATTCAGCTGTACGAATGTAAGATTTGCAAGACATTCTAAATCATGTCAGAACATGTTTCTTTAAGAAACCAAGGCATTGTTCTACATGACCCGGGCACTAATTAGCCATCAGATCTGTTCTCATGCCGCTGATTAGCTGTTACAGTACAAAACATCTGTTTACCTGCGCTCTTTTTCAACTAGACATTAATTTCTTTGATTATTTCTAAAAGTTATGTGCGTTCAAAAGTTTCTAGCGGCAAACTAAAACACAAGAAATGCTTTTTAACCGAAATGCTTAGTAATCCAGCCACTGATTGGCTCAGTAACCATCAGCTCTGTTTAATCCAGCTGCTTATTGGCTGTTACAGTAGCAGATGGTCGCTAACACAGATAGCAGGGGTTTGCTTACTTCTGCTCTTTTTCAACTGGACTTATTCCTAAACATTCTGTGTGTTCAAAAGTTTCGGGCAGTGAACCGAAAGGCCAGTGGAAGATGATGATTAAAGAGAAAGTGGAACTTCTGGACAAACTTTAAGATGACCGTACCTACACAGACGTTGCCAGCTGCCTACGGCATTGTTGTTAAGATGGAAGCTGCGTTGGTCATTTTGATTAGTGATTGCAGGGAAAAACGAACATCATTTTGGATACCAACACCAAAGGTGAAACAACTTCAGTGTATGATCATCTTGCAGCAAGCAGCACGGAGGAAGAAACATGGTGATGTAATGAGGAGCGGGAAATGGGGGGTATAAACCCAAAGCTGGACCTTCAACCACCTGGTTCAACCACCAAACCACTGCATTTAGTGTCAGCAAGGGATGGTTCAACAAATTTTAAAAACAATTTGGATTAAAAAGTGTTTCCCTGCACGGAGAGGTGCATCCGCTGATACAGCAGGAGTGGAGGAGTTTGTTAACACAACGTTCAAAGATCTGATCACCGAGGGGGTCTACAGGTCTGAACAAGGTTTTAACATAGACGAAACGGGCCTGTTCTGGAAAAGGATACCATCTCACACTTTTATTATGAAGGACGAAGCCAAAGCGCCTGGTTTCATCTCTTCTTCATCACCTTCATCATCATCACTGGACAGCTAATTCTTCATCTCCATCTCTTCATCCTCTCTGCTGAGTACCCATTTAAAATGTATATTTTTTTAATGTTTTGAGTTTAGAAAATTGTTAGGAACATGTCAAGAGTGTGGGAAGGGTTTAAACTCTAATATATACCTGTATAAAAATACCAAGACAAACTGCTACTACTACTACTACTACTACTGGTGTACATAACTGTGTTATGGTAATGAGAATAAAGTTTAGTACTTGAACTTGGACTACTGCATCCCTACTTTGTGTTTTTTCACTTATCACGGGGAAGGGGGAGGGACCACCGCAATAAACGTGGGACTACTGTACTAAAGCACTGACTGGACAAGATCTAAACTGAGAGAGGAGAACTGAATTGAGATAAAAGAAGAATGATCATATAAACACAAGAATCCAAAGACACAGAAAGCAAATGTAAGAAACCTGATCTCAAACACAAATAATCACATCACACAGTACTAAGTGCTTATTCTTGTCATTGGAGGAAATATTCCCAAACTGCTTCAATCCAGGTTGTATAGTTCATAAAGAGAAAAGCAGGGTCACTATCCAGTGTGCAGGGGCTTTATTTGAGTAGATATTAAAAAACGTATTTCCCTCAAACAAATATGCAACAAATAAGGTTCTTAATAAGTATATTTATAAAATAATGTCAGTGATTGAAGCACATTGCCCAGTCAATAATATATTTGTTCAATTTTCTCCAGGTTTTAAAAATTGTTTTCAAAGTATTAAACTTCTAAAATATATTCAGGTACTCTGGAGTTCTACTGTATGCACAGAAATTCAAGAAAAACTGAAGCAGCTGCTAGAACTATGTCACTGAGAATAATTACTGGAAGCTTTTTCATGTTCCCTTCAACACTTTAGTTGTTGCTGACTTCACTGTCTCCTCTGTTCATTCATGCATGGAGTTCTAATTACCAAGGATGCGCTCATCAGTGCTCTGAAACTACTTTGGATGTGAGGGGTTATTATAGATTATTAAAAGCAAGAATAGCAGCACTCTTTCAGTCATTACGGTTCATTAATACACTCCAGTAGTTAAACAGAGAGCATCCTCTCCATTGATCAGCCTAGGCATCATCAGATTCTGGAAGGGACAAATAAAATTCCCAGTGATTAGAAAAAAAAAGATGAAAAATGAAAAGCAGGCAACACTTTTGCACAAAAATGCTTTGACATGACAGTATTAGATTGTGCTAACTGGGGGTTTGGATAATGTACCAAATAAATTAGCCTCTGTGTTTTGTATAAAGTAAGGTTGATCCTACTGTACTGGTGTAGTCTTGATTACAACTCATTGTTTCCAGTCACTGCTAGACAGAACATCATACTGAGCACTGCTATGACTGCAAAATGTGGTGAATCTGTCCTTTGATGCTGTATTTGACATATTTTTTCATCCATGTCAGATTCAGCTCAGTTCATCCATCTCTCGAGTCTTGTGAATTATTTTCTCCTTTTCTCTCAGAACTTACCAGTCATAGCGCAAATGTTGGTGCAGATGTTCCTCAGGCTGTAACAACAAATAATCTCCTTGAAAGTCTTTCTCATCTCCTGACTCCTGAAGGCATAGATGAGGGGATCGATCACTGAGTTGCACATGATGAGGATGAGGTACAGGTTGAAGTGCGACATGAAGCACACGCAGTAGAGGTTACGTGGGCAGGAGATCATGAGGATCAGGTGAAGGAAGAAAGGAGCCCAGCAGACAATGAAGATTCCCAAGAGGATGGTGAGGGTGATGGCACCCTTCATGCTGGTGCGCTGGTGGATGGAGTTGTATCCAGGCAGGGCGGCGATGCGCTTCACGTGAGAACGGGCCAGCATAAACATGTGGCTGTAGAGAGACGCCATGATGAGCAGCATGGCAAAGAACATGGTCACCAGACATATAATGACAGGCGTGGTCTCAGAGTAAATGATGAAGACAATGCCACAGCTTGTGCAAAAGGTCCAGATTCCTCCGATGATGCAGCCGGCTCTTCTCACTGTCATGATGTTGTGGTACCTCAGTGCGTAGAAGATAGTGACGTACCTGCAGAAGATGACAAGCTGTTTATTGACTACCTGAACTCAGCTCAACAAACTTTAATTTTCAGGCAGCATTTTTTTCACAGAATCCATGAACGTTATAATGTCAGAAGAAGGTTGAACATAAAACACCACTTTCATTTAACCAATGAACCGAGCTGCAGAAAAATAGGACAGCAAATTTAAAGTGCTAGTCTGGTCTATTTTGAAGTGAGGCTCTGATAAATCTCTGTCCACTTATACAAATAACAATTATAAATCCACAAACACAAAAACCTGACAACAATCAAAAACATTACATACAATATGTGAGTGAAGATGTTGAAGGAAGAAGAAAAGTCTTATAATTCCTGTCCCTTTCTAAAACAAATAAGACAATTTTTTTTTACACAGGCCCATTTGTAATTAAACATTCATCTGGAAACAAAACCCATAAGGAAATTGCAAACGGGCTCACTTCGCCTCTTCTTCATTCCAGTCTTCGCGCAGGATTCTCAGGAAATACAACTTTGTTGACATACGATGCCCCATGGAATATTCCTACAGCTGGCTACGCGTCATGGATACGGAGGCCGGCGGCGGCGCATTTCTTGGTCTTCGGTATGTAAAGATCTGTAGGCGTGGCAGGGTTCAGGAGAACCTCCGCGCCTTTGGCCGCGCAGGATAACAGCCAGTGCTCCATCCGGATGGCCCTTCAAAACACTAGATCTGTCATAAATAAAACTTTTATTCTCCACAATTTCTTCTGCTCAAACTCTCTGGACTTTCGGCTGCTGACAGAAACATGTCTGAGACCAGGCGACAACAGCGAATTTTCTGAGCTCTCCCCCTCGGGCTGCTCCTTCTTCAGCTCCCCACGCCTGTCAGGCCGCAGTGGTGGTGTTGCCACTATCTAGTGTTTTATGTGCTGTTACCTATCGCCCACCTAAATATAATAAGGAATTCATTCAGGCTGATATTATTTCCAACTATACCAGTTTTCTTATTTGTGGAGATTTTAATATTCATGTTTGTTGTCCTACTGACTCGCTGGTTTCTGAGATTTTAAAGCTTTTGGCTTCTTTTAATTTAACACAATCAGTAAATGCACCAACACATCATCTTGGCCATACTCTGGACCTTATTATTTCTCATGGACTATCCATTTCTCACTTTGAAATTTCTGAGTCTGCCATCTCGGATCATTTCCCTATTTATTATTATTTTTTTTTTACAATTTACAGCCCTCCAACCGGCCAGGAGGCCTCTGGCTACGGGTTGTCATCGTCGCTGTCTCACTTCAGTCAGTGCCGGACAGTTCACCACTGCTTTTATGGACTCACAGTTCTATTCAGTTGGTCCTGATGTTTCTCTGTGTCCCAAAGATTTTTTGTCACTGTTTTATGAAACCTGCAGTGGGATCCTGGACTCTATTGCTCCGGTCAAGTTCAGACGTCCTAAACCCAGAGCTGAGCCATGGCTGAAAATTCCTACTGCATGTAAACTCAGGAGGCAATGTAGAAGAACTGAAAGACAGTGGAAACATGACAGGCAACATGATTCTTTGGTCTTGTTAAGGAAAACTCTTGTTTTGTATCAGAGATCCGTTAATGATGCAAAAATCACAATTTATATCTAACGTCATCACAAACAGTAGCCACTGCCCCAGGGTGTTATTTAATACAATTAGCTCTGTTTTAAATCCACCCACCTCAGACTTACCTGATGCCTCAGCCTCCACCTGTAAGAACTTTCTCTTATTTTTTATTGATAAAGTTGCATCGGTTAGACAAGCCACAGGTACACCTGCTACTACTGTTTCAGAGTTCCCTTATCAGTCATTCCACTGCGGTGAAACCACATGACTATGGGAATTGCACCCCTGCACGGTTCACCTGAAGAAATACAATCATGCCTTTTAAGGCAGGTGGGTGTCAGCAAGGAGGCCCCGCCCTCCTTCCATAAAAGAGGCTGACGACCCACCCTCATCCTCTTTTTGCTCTTCACCGAGCTTCACACCTGAACTTCACTGATCTTCGCAGGACTTCGCGTGACTGGATTGCTCGACCGGAGGTGAACTTGCTCCCTCCCCAGAGCATCACGGGGACTTTCCTGCAAGCACTCGGCTTAACGGACGCTAGCCGAGTTTCGTCGACTTCGACAACTTTTGGCTGTTTCGTCGCCTAGTTAGCAGATCTAACTGCGCCACGCGCTCGCCCGCTAGCCTTCGAGCTAACAGGAGTTTCGTCGACTTCAACAACTTTGTCCTGCTTCGTCGTCCAGTTAGCGGAGCTAACTGCACCACACGCCTGCTAGCCTTCGTTTTAACAGGAGCGAGATTCATTGACTTCGACAACTTTTTGATGTTTCGTAGCCCAGTTAGCCGAGATAACTACGTCACACGCCTGCCTGCTAGCCTTCGTGCTAACAGGATTAGCCGCGAGCAAACAGTGCAGCAGCGAGAGGACTTCTTTTGACCACGCTTAGCGGACGGCTAGCTGGTTACCACTTGACGCTCTTCTCAACCATGGCTCCAGAGAAGAACAATAGGAAGTCCAAGAACTCTAACAAGACCAGCAGGCCAGCGAGCCCCGGCTCCCAAGCCTACCCTAGCAGATGTGGCTATTTCCTAGCCACAGCGGACATCTACGAGGCCTGTCTGGTCTGCTTAGGAATGCTACACGCGAGAACAACGCTAGACTCCACTGACTCCTACCCTCATTGCAACCAGTTGCGTGAGGCCGTAAGACGGAGGTGAATGGAATTCGTGTCCAAGGCCATGGGCGGCGCCACCGCGACGTGGGAACCGCTTCCCACTGAAACGCTCACTCCCATGGCGGAGCTAGAGGCTAACGAACTGGAGGACAGCGGAAATGTCAACTGGGGAGAAGACGTGGACATGGTGGCCCCTGTGGGGGACTCCACCGCCGAGTTTGAACCGAGAGACTTGTTGCGAGCAGACGAGCTCTTGCTAACAGATGACGAGGCCGACAACGAGGACGACAGAGAAGACGAGGACTTCTCCCAGAGCCCCGCTCCAGGCCTCCCAGAGGCAGATGTGTCCACACCCGCTTTGTTCGAGCTATGTCGCTGATCCGCGCTCACGCTAAGGATTTCTTGGCCCGAGCCCCCTCTCCCGACAACAGGTAACGAGGTTGGCGGGGAACTTCTTCTTCGCCAAGCAGCAGTCAGCCACGAGGCACAGGATGCAAGTTTCCCCTGACTTTCAGACTGAGTTGACACGCACTTGGGCTGAACCCAGGGCCCCCATGACTTTGCCTCTCGCCCAGTTTCTGGACATAGCCGGCATGGAGGCGGCGGGCATGGCTAACATCCCACAGATGGAGGACACCTTGGCGGCTCATTTTGCCACCTGACTAACCTACCAGAGGGACAACGCACAACATTCCTCCATCACCCCATTGAACCCATGGGGCTGTTCGGGGGGCGCTCGAAAGGATCAAAGCAGGTTGGAACAGAGGCGTAAACAAGAAGAGGCCTTGCGAGAGGGTTTGCCCAGAAGGCAGTTTGTGCAACCTAGAGACTCCAGTGGGCACAAGGGCGCGCAACCACGACTCCACTCGGCCACACGCCGCCCAGCCCAAAAAAGGCCTGTACTCGAAGGGGAGCAGTGGCCTAGACTTCCAGCAGGGCCTTCTCAGGTAGGCCAGGCCTGGGCAAGGCACAGTTTCGTACCACGTCAGTCGGACCCTCCGAGGTCCTCCTCAGCTAACCGTGACAGGAAGCAGAAGTCCACCTGAAACAGGGCTTCTCTGCTTCCACCATTTAGGTACTCCCACCCACAAGGAAAATGGGAACACCAAATAATTAAACCCAGATTTTGTGCAAAAACAAAAGCAACGAGCTGTTGGTCCAGTAAAAGTGAACACAAAAAATCACTCAAATGTTTGTGTAACAAAGATAAATTGTTGTTCGATCATGGTAAATGGTAAATGGAGCTTATTTATATAGCGCTTTCCAGCCCCCTGTGAGGAGCCCCAAAGCACTTTACAATACCAGCCATCCACCCATTCATTCAGACATTCATACACCGGTAGTGGTAGCCTGCCTTGCAAGGCGCCATCCAGACATACCGGGAGCAACTCAGGGTTAAGTGTCTTGCCCAGGGACACAACGACACATGGTGGGCGGATGCGGGATTCAAACCTCCAACCTTCCGATCAGGGGTCGACTGCCATTACCACTACACCACGGCCGCCCGTGGCAATAAAGTCTCAAAAACACATTATGCCCTATGTCATGACTCTGCAAAAACATAGCACTTTTTTATGAAAATGGTATCAAGAAAGAGCACGGACAAGCTGGCTCTAATAAGACACACACTCTCAGAGACAATGAACCCCAGCAGGGGACCGGAGGCACGTCTACAGCAGACAGGTCCTCTGGCTCCAGCAGAGGGACAGGTAGACCCACTGAGCAACGGGTAGGAGGGGTCCTCCTTTCCCCCTCCTGTCCCTCTCACACACACGTGTCACAGAATACGCATGCCCTCCAGACTAACAGCCCATGCGGTTGCATGGAGAGCATGCAGACCAGGTCACTGGGTCATGTCCATCGTGACTCTAGGACTCAGACTGCAGTTCTTCAGACGTCCTCCTCCCTTTTCGGGAGTGCTGTGTTCAACCATCAGTCCAGAATGTACACATGTCCTAAGAGAGGAAATTTGCACCATGATACAGAAAGGGGCCATAAAGATGGTGCCCATTCACAATGTAAACAAAGGCCATTATAGCAAGTATTTTGTGGTCCCAAAGCGGGATCGGGGCTTGAGGCCAATTTTGGACCTAAGAGATCTGAACAAAAGGATAAGTACATACAAATTCAGCATAACACTAAAGCAGGTGCTCTATTTGGTACAACCGAGAGACTACTTCTGCAGTGTCGACCTGAAGGACGCCTTCTTCCACATAAGCATCAGGCGTAGCCACAGAAAATTCCTGCGCGTCGCCTTCAAGGGCAACACGTATGAATACCAAGCAATGCCTTTTGGCCTAAAAACCGCACTACATAGTTTCACGAAATGCCTGGAAGCGGCCTTGACCCCTCTCAGGGGTCAAGGGGTCAAGGTGCTCAATTATTTTGATGACTTGTTGATTTTGGGAGACAACAGGGCCCAGGCAAAGCTGCACACAGACAGAGTGATATCTCATCTGAAAGCTCTGGGGTTTGTTCTAAACCTACAGAAGAGCAATTTGTCTCCATCCCAGATTACCGTATTTCTGGGATTAGAACTGAACTCCATTTTGTACAGAGCCAAGCTCTCAGAGGCATGGGTTTCAGCCCTGCAACTATGCCTTACACGCTTTCAGCTAGGCAGGACAATGTCTCTCAAGCTCTGCCAGCGTCTGCTCGGCCTCCTGGCAGTAGGAATAGTTTACATTCCTCTGGCCTTATTAAATATTCGGCCCTTTCAAATCTGGCTCAACAAACAAACACAGCTTGGCCTTCCTCGACGGACGAGGGGGATGACTGTCAACCCAGAGTGCATGAAAGCCCTGGAACCATGGAGGAACCCCACAGTGTTCAGTACAGGCGTCACACTGGGAAGGGTTCTGTCCCGGGTCCTTGTGACGACAGATGCATCAAAAACAGGGTGGGGAGGGCTCTGCAGAAACCAGTACACCCGCGGGGTCTGGAACCAGCAAGAGGCCCGGCTACACATAAATCTCCTGGAACTCAGAGCATTGTTTTTGTCTCTGAAACACTTCTTCAGGAAGGGGCTGATTTCAAACTGACATGTCCTGATAAAATCAGACAACAGGTGCACCGTGGCCTACATCAACAGGCAGGGAGAGACACGGTCCCAATCCTTCCTGAGGTTGACAAACAAATTACTCACGTGGTGCAGCTCCAGGGTTCTGTCACTGAGGGCAACCCACATGCCAGGCGAGTTAAACCACGGGGCGGATGCCCTATCAAGGGGACCCCTCCTCCCCTCAGAGTGGTGCCTGAACCCACGCATCGTGGACCAGATCTGGGCACGATACGGGAAAGCAGATGTAGATCTGTTTGCCTACAGCAAAAACACGCACTACGTCCTGTACCATTCGATACAGGACTCAGTTGCACCACTGGGGATAGATGCCCTGACGTACAGCTGGCCAGTGGGGAGGAGGTATTACGCTTTTCCTCCTGTCCCCCTAATTCAGGCGACGCTGGAGCATGTACGCAAGGGAGCTCTCTCTCTCTCATACTGGTGGCTCCCAAGTGGCCAAAGAAAGCATGGTTTGGAAAAGTGATTTCACTACTGGCGAGGACACAATGGCAGCTGCCCCCCCACAGGGACCTGCTGACCCAAGCCCATGGGCAGATATGGCATCCACGTCCAGAACTGTGGCAGCTCTGGGCCTGGCCGCTGAGAGGGACCGGTTAATGGCTTCTGGTCTGCCCAGTAATGTGGTAAACACAATACAGGGAGCGAGAGCATAGTCCACTCAGACCCTCTACTCACGTAAGTAGCGTGTGTTTGAGACCTGGTGTCTGGAGAGGAATATCACTCCATATTCCTGCAACCTAGTCCAGCTCCTCACTTTTTTACAGGACCTGCTGGAGAAGGGACGCTCATTTTCCACCATTAAGGTCTTCTTATCCGCCGTCTCGGCATGCCACAAAGGTTGGAGAGGTAAATCTCCTGGTGCCCACCCTCTCATGATAGGCATGCTAAGGAAGAGGTCTCCAAGCAGGACTTTGGCCCCACAATGGGATTTGCCTCTTGTGCTAGACGCACTGTGTGAACCACCATTCAAGCCTATTAGCAGCATTAAGATAGATTTGTTATCTTACAAGACTGCATTGCTCCTAGCTTTGTGCTCAGCAAAGCATGTGGGAGACCTTCACGCTTTATCAGTACATCCAATGTGTACTAGATTTGCCCCAGACTGGTCAAAGGTCACCCTGCGTCCAAACTTTGCCTATGTACCTAAAGTCCCGACTCTAAACCCCAGAAGTCTGGACTTTGAACTGTCAACTTTTCCTCCTCCCCCTGCTCTGTCAACAGAGCGGAGACGTCTGAACGCGCTCTGCCCCGTGAGGGCCCTGAGCGCCTACATGGAGAGAACTAACAATTGGCACAAGACGAATCAGCTGTTTGTCTGCTTCGCTAATCCTGGTGCAGGCAGAGCCCTGTCAAAACAGTACCTCTCCCAGTGGGTGACTGAGGCCATTAAGAGGGCATACAGCAGCAAAGGTCAGCAGGTACCCAGTGGGGTACATGCTCACTCAACCTAAGGCCTAGCCACTTCCTAGGCCCTATTCAGAGGTGTTCCAGTAGCAGATATCTGTGCAGCTGCTAACTGATCATCATCAAACACATTTGTGAAACATTACAGTCTAGATGTCACAGCACGTGACGTGACTCAAGCTGTTCTCTCTACCACAGAGAAATGAGCAGCTGACGCCTGTTGTCTGAAGCAAAAGTTCTCATAAGCATGCATTCCCAAAGCATTTCCAGGGCGTGATTGAATTGTGTTCCCATAGTCATGTGGTTGCACCGCAGTGGACTGACTGATAAGGGAACTGAAAGTTATGCACCATAACTCATGTTCCCTGAAGGAAGGGAACAAGGTGCAACCCATGTTCGCCCTTTCAATGCCCAAGCTCGGTGAAGTGCACTTAGAGGATGAGGGTGGGTCGTCAGCCTCTTTTATGGAAGGAGGGTGGGGCCTCCTTGCTGACGTCCACCTGCCTTAAAAGGCGTGATTGTATTTCTTCAGGTGAACCGCGCGGGGGCGCAATTCCCATAGTCATGTGGTTGCACCTTGTTCCCTTCCTTCAGGGAACATGAGTTATGGTGCATAACTTTCAGTTCCCTTTCAGTCATGTTCTCTCGGTGTAACATACTTGCTATGGGAATTGCTATGGGAATTGCCCCCCGTGCGATTACCTTTACGGCAGGGGCGTCACCAGAGGCCCCACCCTCTGGTTATTTAGGCAGTGAGCGCCTCTCCATCTTCCTCTTTTTTGCCCTTCACCTCGCTTAAACACCTGAACTTCGCGGGACTTCTCTGTTGTCGTATCGCTCAACTGAGGTGAGCTCGCTCCCTACATTGAGCGTACAGAGAAATTTTCCTGCGCACTGCTGGGCTAGCGAAAACTAGTCCCGCATTTTTCTACTCACCCTCCAAGTTTTCTTCTTTTCCGCAGGTTTTCGCTCGATGACGCTAACTGCGTCACAACCTCTTGCTAACCTTAGCAGGTTGTTGAGCGAAAGAAAAGACGACGGAGAAGACAATTTCGAAGAAAAGACAAATCAACTCGACGCTTCTCAGGACATGGCTCCCGAGAAGGGAAGACGGAAGACAAGGAAGAGAAAGACCAGGACGACGAGTCCTCGCTCGCACCCTTGCCCCAACGGCTGTGGCCGTTCCCATTCGGCGACGGACACCCACAAGGCCTGTCCTATCTGTCTGGGGATTCTGCACGTAAGGAAGGCGCTGGAACTTCCTGACTCTTGCCCTCACTGCCGTCGAATGTCGATCGCAGTGAGGAGACGACGGGCTGTCGCGTTGGCCAAATCCATGGCTAGAAGCGTAGCGCTCAAGGTCGCACGTCGGCTTCCCCCTGCTCCAGAACCCGATAACGTGGACCTGGAATGCAACGGACGAGTCGGAGAGGACGGAATGTCGGATTCCTCAGGTGCCGCCGAGGACTCGACGTCTGAAGTGTCCGACCTAGACGCTGATTTTGGTGACAAGGGAGAACTCGTGAGTTCCTCCCAGAACCTGGCGCACATCCTCCCGGAACCGGACCTGTCAGTACCGGCCCTGTTCGACTTGTGTCGTAGGGCAGTGGATGCTCTGTAGATCACGTGGCCGAGCCTGACGCCTCGCCAGCAGGTTACGAGGCTAGCGGGAAGCTACTTCCACGCGAAGCAACCAACACCATCACAAAAGATGCCCATCTTTCTGGACTTCCTTACGGAGCTCAATCGTTCCTGGGAGGATCCCGGAGCTTCTATCATGCTTCCATTGTCCAGGCTCCTCGACGTGGTGGGAATGGAAGCAGTAGGCCTCGATAGCACTCCCCCCATTGACGAGACTCTGACGGCTCACCTAGCCCCCGCCGCCTCGGGGATGAAATCTACGCTACCCAGCAAGGCCTGCCGTACTTCGGAGAAACAACTCGGAACGTGCTACAAGGCTCAGGGCCTTGCGGCTCGTGCAATGAACGCATCAACATTGGTGCAGGCATACCTGGCGGAAAAGCTGCAGCATGTCCAGGTAGCAAAAGACGAACAGGCCGCAACGGAAGCCGTGGAGGAGGCCAGCTGAGCCTCGGACCTCGTGCTCCACTTGATAGGGACAATAGCCATCTCTTAAAGCAAGGCGATGGCAGAAATGGTTGTCGCCCAGCGCCATCTTTGGCTGACCTTATCGGACCTCCCAGAAAACCAGAGGTCAACTTTCCTCCAGCACCCGATTGACTCAACGGGGCTTTTTGGGGGAGCTCTGGAACGCGTCCAGACCAAACTGGAACAGAGACGCAAACAGGCGGAAGCCCTCTGCGAGGGGTTGCCAAGAAAGAACTTTGCCCCCCGTAAGGAGAACACAAATGGCCCCCCACGGAAGAGACCCGCAGGTGGCGGTGGAACTTTCCAAGGACAGCCAAGGATCTCGCCAGTCTCCCCAGGTGGAAAGCAGCCTCGGACCTGATGAAACAGGACAAACCGACAATCTTACAGGTTTATCCACCCACGTGGTACGGGTACCTGATTCATTGGGCCCAGTCTCCCCTCGTAAAAGACTACGAGGAGTGAGCGGCATATGTGTACGCACCAAATGCGACTCGACCATTGCATGTGTAAACAAAATAAACTGTTTCAAACATGTATAAAAATAAAAGTACCAAAGCACAGACCGCCCTGGTTCTTGACTCGAGTCCCATTTTTATAAACTAACCATGTGGTCTATCTATGAACCGCAATGAGACACGTGAGATAGATCTCGTGGTATCTCCTGTCGGACCGACCAACCTGTCCGGGGGAGGGCAAGAGGGGTCAAAGGTCACCCCTCTGGCTCTCAAACGTGACGGGCTGCAACATAACATGCCGTCCAGACTCAGTGAGCATTCGCAGGCCTGGGAGGCGTGCCTACCAAATGATTGGGTCATGACAACAATTCGTCATGGACTCAAATTGCAATTCTCTAAGAGACCGCCCCGCTTCATAGGGGTGCTGCAATCTAAGATCAACCCCGCACGCGCACACGTGCTGAGGGAGGAAGTTTCGACCATGTTGCAGAAAGGAGTGATTAGTGTGGTCTCTGGGCACAAGCTGCTCTCCGGCCACTACAGCAAGTACTTTCTGGTACCCAAAAAGGATCGTTCCCTGAGACCAATTCTGGATCTCAGGTCTCTCAACAAAAGGATTAAAACATTTAAGTTCAAGATGCTTACACTGCGACAAGTTCTCCAGTCTGTGAGAACTGGAGACTACGCATGTACAGTAGACTTAAAAGTTGCCTATTTCCATATAGGCGTTTGGAGGAAACACAGAAAATTCCTCCGCTTTGCTTTTGAGGGAATCGCTTCTGAATTCAAAGCTTTACCCTTTGGTTTAAAGACTGCTCCACGCACATTTACAAAATGTCTGGACGCAGCCCTGACCCCTCTCAGGAATCAAGGACTCAGGGTCATTAACTACCTGGATGACCTGCTGATTCTGGCTGAAAGCAGAAAGCAGGCCCAGTTACACTCTTACAAGGTGATTTCTCACTTAAGGTCTCTTAGGTTTGTTATAAACCTGCAAAAGAGCAATTTAACTCCGTCACGGGTTACCGTATTTCTGGGAGTACAGATAAACACCATCCAATACGGAGCATGGCTCTCAAAGGAACGGGTTTCCTCCATCTGCTCTTGCCTGAACAAATTTAAATTGGACCATCGAGTCCCTGTAAAAACCTGCCAACGCCTTCTAGGCCTCTTGGCAGTGGCCATTCCATGTGTACCACACGCATTACTGAAAATGCGACCCATGCAACTATGGCTGAACCAACGGATACAACCTATTCTACCTAGACAAACAGGGAGGGTTAGGATAAATTCAGAGTGCCTGGAGGCTCTGGAACCTTGGAGAAACGTGTCCGTTTTTACGGATGGGGTCTCACCAGGAAGGGTGTCATCTCGAGTGGTCATCACAACAGATGCCTCAAAAACAGGATGGGGGGCAATCTGTAGGAATCAGAATGCCCGCGGCCTTTGGAATAAACAGGAAGCAAGATTACACATCAACTTCCTGGAATTGTTAGCCGTATTCCTGTCATTGAAATTCTTCTTCCACAAAGGTCTGATTACTGGACAACACATCCTAGTAAAATCAGATAACAGGACCACAGTGTCCTTTATCAACAGAGAGGGGGGGACAAGGTCCCGGGCCCTCCATCTGGCACAAAAGATGCTCACATGGTGTGCGCCAAGGATCCTGTTACTGAGAGTGACTCATGTCCCTGGTGAACTAAATTACGGAGCAGATGCCCTCTCAAGAGGTCCTCTGCTAGCGTCAGAATGGAGCCTGAACCCACAGATTGTGGAACAGGTATGGTCATGATTTGGCAGGGCCTCTGTGGGCCTGTTCGGCTACAGGGCTAGCTCACACTGTGACCTCTACATCTACTTGAGGGAAGCAGATGCTCCTTTGGGTATGGATGCTCTGGTACATGGCTGGCTAGCAGGGGTACTTTACTATGCGTTTCCACCTGTCCCTCTGATCGGGGCGACACTGGAATGGGTACGTAAGGGAGCTCTTTCTTTGATCCTTATAGCACCCAACTGGCCACAGAAAACGTGGTTTCCAGAGCTGATTTCAATGCTATCTGGGATACCATGGCATTTGCCTTCTCATAGGGACCTTCTGACTCAGGCGCATGGTCAACTCCTTCACCCGCGTCCGGAGTTGTGGCAACTTTCAGCCTGGCCTTTGAAGGGGTCTGGCTGAGAGCCTAGGGCTTTGGTTGCTTTGTCCAAAAAAAAAAAAAAAAACTGTGAGGTTACCCTGTGCCTGGCTTGGGTTTTTTACCTCCATTTGCCATATTTATGCCCAGTGGAAACATTGTATTGTTGTTTACATGTGGCATTTTTTCTCCTCTTAGCATATGCTTTCTACAGAAAGCAGCTGGGAGATGCCTGTCTTTAAGACGGATGCTCTCACATACACTTTTTTTTCAGAGTCCGAGAGTCTTTATTGTCATTTGCACCGCATGTGGTACATGTGATGAAAACGAGATTATGTACACAGGGTCCCAGTTACATCCAACAACAAATGCAAGAGAAAAACAGTAATAACATCTAGGATTAACTAAGAAAAAACATCAACTAGTAATACACTAAGCCCTAATGTAATAGAAAAACATCATTATAAACAGCAGCACGAACACGAGTCTGTATGAGCAGATGGTCACAGATGAACACAGCAACATGAAAACAGATCAGCATCAGCATGATGTGATATTTTGCAGTGTTTATTCGTATTGATTATTTATTCATGAGTCTAACAGCCTCAGGGTAGAAGCTGTTCCTCAGTCTAGTGGTTCTACATTTGATGCTCCTCAACCTCCGTCCTGAGGGGAGTGGGGCAAAGAGTGAGTGTGCTGGGTGAGTGGGGTTGTTCATGATGCAGGTTTGCCGAGCATTTCAAGGGCGTGAATGGATTACGTTCCCATAGCAAGTAAGTTGCATTGAGAGAACATGACTGAAAGGGAACTGAAAGTTATGCACCATAACTCATGTTCCCTGAGGAAGGGAACGAGGTGCAACATAACTGGCCCTTTTCAATGCTGGAAGCTCGGTGAAGTGCAATTGTTGAGGAAGATGGAGGGGCGCTCACCGCCTAAATACCCAGAGGGCGGGGCCTCTGGTGCGGCGGTGACGCCCCTGCCGTAAAGGCGTGAGTATATTCCTTCAGGTAATTGCGCGGGGGCGCAATTCCCATAGCAAGTATGTTGCACCTCGTTCCCTTCCTTCAGGGAACATGAGTTATGGTGCATAACTTTCAGTTTTCTTCTATTTCTGCTGGTTCTGCTTTATTTGAGCAGTTTGAACCAGTGTCTTATTCCCTCTTGGACAAAATAGTCAAATATGTTAAACCCACTAACTGCCTCACTGATTTTCTCCCCACTAGATTATTGAAAGAGGTATTTAATATTGTTGGTCCTTACCTTCTTCCTTTTTTCAATTCATGTCTGTCCCTTGGAGTTATGCCTTCTGCTTTTAAACATGCAATGGTCCACCCCCTTCTAAAAAAACAACAAATCTTGATCCCTTGGTTTTATCAAATTTTAGACCTATTTCTAATTTACCCTTCCTCTCCAAAGTTTTAGATAAAAATCATTCTCATGCGAATTCAGCCTTTTTTGGGGAAAAGCGCAATCCTGGATACATTTCTTTTTTAAATTATTTTTTACATTTTTGTGGCACTAGTGGCCTTTATTGGAGAGAGGGAGAGGGTGAAACGGAGGAGAGGGGGGGAGACACCACAGAAATAGCTCGCCGGGTCTGGGACTCGAACCCGCGAGCCTGTGGAGAGGCGAAAGCCCCAAGCATATGTGCCCCACGCTTATCTCACTACGCCACAGCGGGGCACATCCTGGATACATTTCTGTCTGGTTTTAGATCCCGTCATAGCACAGAATCTGCATTACTGAGAGTTCATAACGACATAGCTCAGTCAGTTGACTCTGGGTGCCCAGTAGCTCTGGTGCATCTCCACCTCACAGCAGCCTTTGACACTGTGGACCACTCTGTCCTTCTGTCTCGCCTCCATGATTTTGTTGGGATTCATGGTACGGCCCTGAAGTTCATGTCCTATTTATCTGACAGGACCTTATCTATCTTGTTCAATGGCTACTCTTCCTCTACAGCCACTCTTCTGTGTGGGGTTCCCCAGGGTTCTATTTTGGGCCCTCTGCTCTTTCCCTTGTACATGTTGACACTTGGATCTATTATAAGACACCACAATGTCAACTTTCATTTTTATGCAGATGATTTGCAGATCTATTTACTGTACCACTAAGGCCTAGATCCAGTAACCCAATGTTTTCTCTCCTTGACTGCATCTTTGCAATCAAACATTGGCTAAACTGTTTTTAAATGACAATAAAACAGAATGGATGGTGACAAAGATGCAACTGGCCTGGGAAATTTGAATATTCACTTCAGTGACAGTGTGAAAAACCTTGGAGTGACCTTTGATAAGGCTTTACACTTCAACAAACACATCGCCTCCGTTGTCCGGTCTGGATTTTTTTATTTACGTCTTTTAAAAAAGGTCAAACCCTTTTTAAACCATTACAACTTGGAGAAGGCTGTTCATACTTTTATCAGTTCTAGGCTCGTTTATTGTAATGCTCTTTATGCCGGTGTAACTCAGTCATCACTGAGCCATCTCCAGCTTGTTCAGAATGCAGCAGCTCACCTTTTAACCAACACTCCTAGAAGGGACCACATCACACCTGTTTTATTCTCTCTACATTGGCTTCCTGTTCCGTTTTAGAATAGATTTTAAACTTTTATTATTTGTTTTTAAAGCTCTGAATGGCCTCGCTCCTCCTTATATAACAGAGTTGTTAAGTTTCCCCGCCCGCTCCAGGTCTCTGAGGTCAGACAGCTCCTGCTCTCTGTTCCAAGGTCAAAATATAAATGCTGGGGTGACCGTGCCTTTTCTGCGTCCGCATCTCGACTCTGGAACAAGCTCCTGCTTGAGCTACGTCAGATTACTGAACTTGGCCCTTTTAAATTGAAGCTTGAGACTTAGTAATTAAATATGTGGTGACATTTCTGGTTTTATTTTTTTTGCTATTATTTTGTGTTTTTCTTACTTTTTAACCTGTTGTC
The DNA here is from genome assembly GCA_038048925.1 of Garcialebias charrua. NCBI lineage: Eukaryota > Metazoa > Chordata > Actinopteri > Cyprinodontiformes > Rivulidae > Garcialebias > Garcialebias charrua. The sequence continues at coordinate 28,581 of JBBPBX010035415.1, forward strand.
ATTTTAAGTACTGTACTGTTTTTTGTTAAGCACTTTGGTCACCAAAGGTCTATAGAAATAAATAAACAAAATGCAACAATTTCAGTCTTAAACATTATTCTATTATCCATCCATCCATCCATCCATCCATTCATCCATCCATTGTCTTCCGCTTATCCGGGGTCGGGTCGCGGGGGTAGCAGTCTAAGTAGGGAGGCCCAGACTTCCCTCTCCCCAGCCACTTGGAGCAGCTCCTCTGGGGGAATCCCAAGGCGTTCCCAGGCCAGCCGAGAAACATAGTCCCTCCAGCGTGTCCTGGGTCTTCCTCTGGGTCTCCTCCCGGTGGGACATGCCCGGAACACCTCACCAGGGAGGCGTCCAGGAGGCATCCTAACCAGATGCCCGAGCCACCTCAACTGGCTCCTCTCGATGTGGAGAAGCAGCGGCTCTACTCCGAGTCCCTCCCGGATGACTGAGCTTCTCACCCTATCTCTAAGGGAGAGTCCAGACACCCTGCGGAGAAAACTCATTTCAGCCGCTTGTATCCGAGATCTCGTTCTTTCGGTCACAACCCAAAGCTCATGACCATAGATGAGGGTGGGAACGTAGATCGATCGGTAAATTGAGAGCTTTGCCTTTCGACTCAGCTCTCTCTTCACCACGACAGACCGGTACAACGCCCGCTTCACTGCGGACGCTGCACCTATCCGCCTATCGATTATTATTCTATTAGTTCATAAATTTCATAATTTTCTCATTGTAAATTATTTTTCAATTGAGTAAAAGTTTAATATATTTCTCATCAAAACCCAGATTAATTCATATTTTCACCCCAAATTTAAGATACATATCTGCTTTAATTTGTACAAAATTCCAAATTAATTTTCCTCACAGGGTTGCCATCATTTGAGTTCAAGAAACAAAAAAACTTGTGTAAATTATTTGGCAAATAATTATTTGTAGTTTTGAAAGAAATTAATAAATATTTACGGTTAGTTAAATCTTTAAAATTCTATATTTTTGACTTTATAAATAATTATTAAATTCTTGAAGCATTTTTTTGTAACAAAAATTAAAGTTTAGTACCGGTATATCACATAACCCTGATCATTAATGACTTAAATTATCTTGTTGATAATTTTAATGCAAACTTCGCTCGACAAAACTGCTCCACTGAAAAATAAAGTAATCAATCAAAGGAAGCTGGCTCTTTGATTCAGTTCTGTTACATACTTTAAAACAGGCATCATCATAGATGAGAATAAAAATAACCCTAGGCTTCTCTTCAGTACTATAGCTAGACTAATTAAAAGTCCCATTTCTGTTGAACCATGTATTTCTGCAACTAATTAAGGGATTAATTTTTTAAACTATAAATTAATGTTGAATAATTTTTAGAAACATTAACTAATATATTACCATTTCAGTGCTGTGGAAACGATTTACATGTAGAATTCCTTCTGCCTCTCAACTATCAGCTGCTGTAAGTCCTCACAGAGCTGCTGCACTTCCTGAAGTGAAAAGTCTCCAAAAACCAGCAGGAGCTGAAAAAAATTATAACCTGCTGTTTACTGGAAATAACTTTGGCTTCTCTGAAGACAAACCGCTAAAATATAAAGTTTTAAATGGCTAAATTGGACGGATCGCGTTTGTATCTTGTCCATTGTAAACAAGGTGCGCAGTTGACGCGAGTCTGTGTGTGACGTCATAATCGCGCGACGGGAAACCCCGTATTTATCATGTGAAAAAAAGGCGCTAATTTTAAACTGTTTTTGAGAGGAATTTTAATTAATTTAACATTGTTTTAGCAAAAACGATCAGAGGTCAATCTTAATATATATATATATATATATATATATATATATATATATATATATATATATATATATATATATATGTTGTGCCATTTTATGGAAAGTTAAAAGATGATGTCAGTGGAGCTTTAAGTTATCATTAAACTATTTTTTCACAAGCCTTTGCATAATGGTAGTTTGTTTGGTGCTCTTGTTCGGCTAAGCTTAGCTTAGCTTGGATAGTCTTCTTCTCCTTTCTCCATGTGCTCTTTAAATGTCTTTGTTGTAGTAGCTCCAGTGTTTGTCCCAGAGGTTAATCTACTTCCACAGCTGCACCCAATCACCTAATGAGCACCCAATCACCTAATGAGCACCCAGTGATGGCATAGTTACATTGAAAAAGTAACTTAGTTAAGTTACTGATTAGTCTTTGGGAAAAGTAACTTAGTTAAGTTACTGATTACTTGATTTGGAAAGTAACTAAGTTAGATTACTAAGTTACTTTATTAGTTACTTTCAGCAGTTGCTGACAACAGCCCTCTGTCATAAATCACAATACATAAAAAATGTAAATGTATTAATAAAATAATTACTAATGAAAATATTCAAAAACAAAATGGTCTTTCTTGACTTCATTAAACATAAATACTTGTTTTTATAAAACATAAAATAGTCTGAGTTCATTAAACATAAATACTTTTTATAAAAAATAAGGAAATATTTCTTGATTTCAATATCATAAATGAAGGTTGAATGAATAAAGGAATACTTGCTTTATATAAAAAATAGTGTCTTTCTTGACCACTAAACAACTAATATTTTTTACAAAAAAGTCTTTCTGTAAACACGTTTTAAAATAAATAATATAATAAAGACAGTCTTTCAACATCAAAATCAGTGTTTTATTTTTATTTTATGAAATTGTGTACACATGGGTCTTAGCATCCAAACAAACATATAAATTGTAAAAGAAAAACTAATACGCTCTAAGATATGAATTAAGAAATACTCTGAAAAATATATTTCTGAATCAAAGCCCCAGTTCTCACATAGCACAGGGACCCAAACAGCTGTAACTGTGCAAAAGAAATATCTCAAAATAAATGTTTTTTTCCTTCATAATAAAACCAAAAACACAGCTGTGCACTTAAAATTACAACAAAAAACATATCCATAAAGTAATAACAAAAATATATTTCTGAATCAAAGCCCCAGTTCTCACACACATAGCACAGGGACCTTTATTAACAAACAGCTGTAACTGTGCAAAAGAAATATCTCAAAATAAATGTTTTTTCCTTCATAATAAAACCAAAAACACAGTTGTGCACTTAAACATCTCGTTTGTAGCTGCCAGGGCCACCCAGTCATTTACACATGAATTCATCATGTCAGCATCGTCAACGTCAATCACCCTTAAGATTTTTATTATTGTTAATATAGTTTATTTATTGTACAGTGTTGTTTATTTAGAATATTATCCAAATGGGTCACTTTTATTTATTACTATATTATACAATACAGTACAAATGTATTTTTGGCATATTTTCAAAATAAACATTTTGTAAGTCTTTATTTTGTCTTTTTTTTTTTGTACAGAAAATAAACCGAACCGAGCCCTCCTTTGAACCAAACCGAAATGTAATTTTAGCGTACAGTTACACCTCTAGTTCTAGGATTCTTATTGTATTTGTTTTCTTTTTTTTTGTGATGATGAATATACTG
>JBBPBX010035416.1:0-13147 GCA_038048925.1 Garcialebias charrua
TGTAAACCCTTTGTCTGCCATGACACCGTCACCATTCTGAATATAACCAACATCCTTCAGTTGTTGTATTGTTTCATAAAACCCACTTTCTTTTGTGATGGCCTTGTCTGAAATTGATCCTGTGAATAATTCAGATGTGAACATTAAAGACCCCCGAGAGTCACAAGCTACGAGTGCCTTAAATGTTGTGGTAGACTAGTTGACATTGCACACCATGGGCCCAGGGGGATTCCGTTTTTAATTCTGTTCCATCTATAATAACTAATGTTGTATGGAAATTTGCTTTGAAGTCTTTTGGCATGTTATCTATTATAGTTTGTCTGTGGGGCCAGATAGAAACAGTGCACAGCTTTAGGTATACAGTATACGTAATGTCAATCCAAGTGTTGAATACTACACCAGCTGACTGTTGTGAAATGCCGAAGCGTGTTGCAAGATCGGATAGACCAAAGTTTTGTCTCAGTCTACACAAAGTTAGAAAAAGCCCATTTTCCGCTGACATTTCACCAATATCATTTCTGTTTCCCTCATAAATCAAAGTCTCCCTCTTTGGCAAGAGAAATGTAAATAGTGACAAGAAACGCGCTAATGTAATTCCTGTATAATATAAGAACAGATTGTTTCTGCCATTCTTCTCAAACTCTAAAACATTTTCAATACAAAACTGTTTTCGTTTGTTTTTTCTGTGATGCCGTCTTCTCTTTCTGTATGTGTGTCTCTAAATGTTCCACTTTTTCTTTTAAGCAACTGATTTGTCTTTTTGCCATTTCCAAGTCTGCAGTCAGTGCCAGCATATCCAGTGGTGAAATCCCTGTAAACAAAAAAAAAAAAAGTAATTTAGATATATGATGATAATGCTCTTTTTCGTTTCAGACAAGGAAGTTGAAGGCAGATGCGACAACAGTCAAACAACAGTGTTGCAAGACATGTGCCACAAATAATCCACCGGTGGATCTTCCAGAAAGATACAAATCCATGAAAGACATTAATATTTGTAAAGATCCTGTAGGACTAGAAGCTCGAACCAGAGATCAGAGTAAATGTTCTGAGTGGTTTGAGGCAAGGAAAAAAAGGCTGACAGCGTCAAATTTCCATCGAGTCATGGTCAGAAGTAAGGCTGACAATTAATTGCATTTGCAATAATATCGCAATACTGTATGATAAAATGAGATTTTCTAATCGTGAAGGCTGCAATTTGACTGGTTATGTGACACAAATCTTTATCAACACTTAAAAAAACACCACAAAGACATTTACGATGGTTGCATGGCTAGAATGACAACAACCAGTGCTTCAACTTCAAGTAAGCAAAGTATCAGCCGACAGGGATCACGGACCCAACTGTTTGAACTTCAAACACTAATTTTTTTTATATCTAATTTTTTATATGTATTTATTAACTGTCATGTGAAGTTCAGACAGTAGTTAGGAAGTTCACTTAACATGTTTACTATTATGTTTATGAAACAAGAAAAAATAGAAATGGTGAAAAGAAAAGGCATAGATTTGTTTGCTTTATTGTAATCTCTGCTTTAAATAAATCTGACATTGTTTATTATAAAACAGATTCATTTATTGCTTCTGTTTGTTGAAAAATACTTGAGAAGATATTAAAAAAATAATCGCGTTTTAAATCGCAATTGCAATTGATAGAAAAAAAATTGCAATTAGATTATTTTCCAAAATAGTTCAGCCCTAGTCAGAAGAGCAAAGGTCACAGACAAGTTTTTAGAGACAATTTTTAATGTTAAATTGGTTTCAGCCCCTTCACTGGATTATGGGCGAAGAAATGAGCCCTTAGCAGAATCAAAATATTTACAGACTCATCAGGACTGGCACTTGCACGAGTGTGGCTTTGTGGTCAGTAATCGCTTTCCCTTCTTAGGTGCTACGCCCGACGGCATATGTGACGGTGGCCAGTCAGGTATAATAGAAATAAAGTGTCCATATGCCGCTCGAAATTCCACCATTTTGGATGCATGCATGCTACCCAACTTTTGCTTAGAAATGCAACAATGTGGCACTGCTCAGCTGAAGAAGACACACATGCACTATGCTCAGGTTCAAGGTCAACTTGTGATCACGGGATGTGATTTTTGTGACTTTATTGTTTTCGCTCACAAGGGTCTACATGATGTAGAAAGACTGTGGCCTGACACACCGTTTATGGAGTCCATGTTAGAAATTTTAGCCGCTTTCTATCGAGATCACGCTGTGCCTTATTTGGAAAACATGTAATACAAATTGACAAAACTGGTTATGCTCACTTACAATGTTCATCTGTTTGCACCCCTATCCCTTTCTCTGCATCCTCTGTCCTTTGTCTGCATTGTTAACCGCAGCATCGTCGGTATCCCTGTAAATATTTCAGAACATTCACTGTGATCTAGATGGCATCCTGTAAATAATTGAAATAAGTGATTGATGTTCCTGCATCATGTTCATGTGTTCATCATTTGATGCAAGATGACATTGATAATAGATGTTCATAAGTTCTTGGAAAATGTGAATTGTGACACATGATAAATAATAAAGTACATTTTGAATCAGAACTGTGTAATAGGTGCGTATGTAATTGTGTACTTACAAGCTCTCTGCTCCAATCCGTGGTCTCTTCTCTTGACTGTCTAGCCTACTTGCTCTTTCTGATGCTCTTTTTCTTGCAGGCCTTGCTTTATGCACTCGGGCTCCGTCTGCAGGTGTCGGATAAGGATGGGACGCTGTTGGCCCATCCCCGCCGACAAAATGCTAATAAACAAATAAATAAATTGTAATATATATATATATATTTATTGCAATACGTATTTATCATACATACTGAAACAGTTGGTAAAATATTATTCAATTCAATTAAATCTATACGTTCCTATACATTTCTGTCTGTTTATTTGTACTTTTACTTAAGTACAGGTACAGTGTTTGAGTACCAGTGTTACACCATATTCTGTGACCTATCGTATATTATTATTATATTAAGTACAGTAGCTTAATGTGTAATGTATTAGAGTTAGAAAAATTAGAAAGAGTTATTCATTTTGTTCTGTTACTTTATTATTGTTTGATCTAATTGTTTGAAAAAAGGGGCAGATAAGATTTTTTTCTTCTTTCTGCTACCTTTCATTTTGTTTACATTTTGTATTCTTAAAGTTTATGGGATTGTTTGTATTGTATTTTAAAATGATATTTTATAAATAAATAAATACACTATCATATTGTGTTACCATCTATATTTTCATAATAGTCATGATATTAGTGATCAGATTTTACTTTTTATTCTTTGGAGGAAGAGAGTCCTCCAAAAAATAAAAAAATTAACATCTGCCCACTAAAATCATGATTATGGAAATATAGACGTAACAGAATACGACAGTGTTAATCAGTTATTGCAAAGTATGATGTAAAAATGCAACAGCGCCCCCTATGGTCACAATATACGATAGGTCACAGAATATGGTGTAACACCGGTACTTTCTCCACCACTGGGCATTAGCCAATGAAACGCGGACCCAGGGTGCGTTTCTGGGCGGAGCTTCCATTCGTTTGAGATCACAGAACGTTCAGTAACGAGAACTAGTAAAGCTTCGTCACATAGCTAAAATTAATTAATTTCTATTAATCCAGGAGGACGGCCATCATCAGGAGAGGAGTACGTAGAACTTTAGAATCAGGAAAACCTATTTTGCTACGAACAATAGCATTAGTTTACCAAGTTACCGGTAGCTCAAACGCTAGCAGTTTTTTATTTTTATTATTTTTTCATTTTTGGGCTCTAGTGGCCACAAAGAAGCTGTTTAACGGTAATGCGTTATTGACTACAAAGTGCCGTCGTCGCTCGTTCTTGACTTGAATGCTAACATTAGCTTAGCAACAACACTGTCAAGGCCAAAATCATCCACCGTCACGCAGACAAAATTGACCCATCTTCCATTACTTGACCTGTGTTAAGTTTCTTCTTAACGGTAATAAATCCAGCAGAATCCCAACGTAACGTCTCTTACTTTATTAGACATTTCTCCAACTGTCAAACAAAGATTCCAACTGTCAAAGATTCCTCCGCGCCATATCGGGGCATGGCGCCATAATGGCGCGGAGGAATCTGACAGTTGGAATCTTTGAAAATAAAAAATACCAAGTGTGCACACTTGGTATTTTTTATTTATTTATTTTAATTAAATTTATTCATTTTACATTGAAACATAAAAATAAAGAAAAACATTTCATAAATATGTGAAAAAATAATACATAAAATGAAAGAAGAATTCTTATTATGTCTGCCCCCGGGCCTTTTTTCCAAAAACAAAACAATTTCAAACAATCAGTTCAAAACATAATCATTATAGAAATAACAGTTGAAAAGAGTGATTTTCACAATCAACAATAATTAGTATGTTAGACGCTTAACTAAAACTTTAGTATTTTGTTCATCCATCTTTAGTATTTTGTGAACAATTTAGATTTAATAATTTTTTTTAAATTTAATCATAGAGTCAACATCTTTAGCATCAATTTCCAAAACATTCCATAATTCGACTCCCTTATTTGAAATAAACCGTCCCTTTAAACTGATCCTATACCTTGGCTTTATAAAAATGTCAGTTCCCTAGACTGTAACAGCTTTCTCTCTTAATGAAACACATTTGAATATTTGAGGGTAGCATATTCTTATGAGCCCTATACATTACTAACAAAATATTATAGTCCACCAAATCATAAAACTTCAGTACTTTCAGTTGTTTAAATAATATATTTGAGGGATGACAATAAGGTTTTCTAGAAATAATTCTCACCTCTCTTTTGTAAAATAAAAATAGTTTGTTATAGTTTTACAAGCTTTTCCCCAAACCTCCAGACAGTAAATTAAATGTGGAACAAAGATTGAATTATACAGTAAATAAAGAGCCCTATCATTCAACAAGTCCTTTAGTTTATACAACACAGCAATAGATTTAGATAACTTAATTTTAACAGAATTTATATGCTGTTTCCATGACATCTTGTCATCAATATTTACACCCAAGAATTTCACCTCATTTACTCTACGTAGAAAAATTATCAGTTTTTTTATTACTAAATAACATATAATTAGTTTTGTCTAAGTTTAATGATAACTTGTTTAATCCAAACTAAGTTTGTAATTTAACAATCTCATTTTTTAGCAAGTCAATCATTTGCTTCAAATCACTACCAAAACAAAAGAAGGTGGTATCATCAGCAAAAAGAACACACTGCAGATATACAAAATAAAAAAGCTTAGGTCCAATTATTGAGCCTTGTGGGACTCCACAAGTAATTTTGCAAAGGTTTGATTGTGTATTGTCTATTTGTACAAACTGCCTTCTGTTCTCCAAGTAGCTAGACACCCACTGCAAAGCCTGTCCTCCAATACCATATTTGTTCAACTTCTCAAGCAGAATGGTGTGATCAACTGTGTCGAAGTTTTTTTTTAAATCGACAAACAAACTTACACAATGTTGTTTTTGATCAACAGCTGTAGAAATTTGTTCAGTCAAGTCCATAAGAGCCATGGAGGTAGAAGTTTTTGATCTAAAACCATATTGACTGTCACTTAGTGTTATGATCGTCGAGAAATTTGTCTAATCTGATCAAAAATAATTTTTCAAGAATTTTTGAGAATTGTGGTAATAAAGATATTGGTCTATAATTATTGAATAGGGATTTGTCTCCATTTTTAAAAATAGGGACAACCTTACTTTCATATTGTTAGGGAAAATACCTGTTGAAAAAGACAAATTACATATAGTATACAGTATGTAAACGGTTCAATTGAATGATACATTATGTCTTTTACAACCAACGTGTCCATATCATACCAATCCTTAGATCTTTTATCTGAAAATTGTTTTGCAGCCCATCTGCACTGAGGGGCAGTACCGGTAGTTGAAGTTACCAACATCAGCTGGGATGATATTGGAGGTCTGGAAGATGTCAAGAGGGAGCTGCAGGTGTTGGTGCAGGTATGAGTGAGATCTTAATGGGATTGGACCTTGTACTGATTTGAATTTTCAGTTTATTTTCTTTCTTTCTTCATCTACATAAAGTTTGGCATGACCCCATCCAAGGGAGTGCTGTTCTATGGTCCCCCTGGTTGTGGTAAGACTCTGCTGGCCAAAGCTATTGCCAATGAGTGCCAGGCAAATTTCATCTCCATCAAAGGACCTGAGCTGCTCCTTATGGGGTTTGGAGAATCTGAGGCAAACGTCAGAGAGATCTTTGATAAGGTAAGAGTGTGTTTTAGGTCCATGTTTAATTTTCTAATGCTGGTTATTATCTTGAATTGTTTTTTACGTCTCTCTTTAAACCATTAATTGCTTGTTTGTGTTTTGTTTTAGGCTTGTCAGGCTGCCCCGTGTGTTCTGTTCTTTGATGAGCTGGACTTCATAGCCGCCCGTGGTGGCAACGTGGGAAACGGCAGCGCAGCTGCTGATCGTGTCGTCAGCCAGATCATGGCTGAGATGGATGGAATATCGAGCAAAAAGAATGTGTTTGTCATCGGAGCCACAAGCAGACCAGACATCATTGACCCCGCCTTCCTGAGGCCTGGTCGTCTCGATCGGCTCATCTACATCCCCCTGCCTGATGAGAAGAGCAGGGTGAGCATCCTGAAGGCCATTCTCCGCAAGAGTCCCATCAGCAAGGTGACTGCGCTACTATAAGCATTGTTCACTGGACATTTACACAAACACTTTCCTAGTCGAGTAAAATAACACACCTTTTGTTTTAACTTTATAGAATGACATAAAATGTGTTGAGATATGTGTAGAAACATGCAGCTCCGATGAATCACTTCTAATAATGAGAACCTGTGTGAAATCTGATCTGAAACACACGTGTATGCTTCTGTTCTGTCTAAGGATGTGGACTTGGACTTCTTGGCTAAGATGACCAACAGTTTCTCTGGAGCTGATCTCAAAGAGATCTGTCAGGAGGCAGGCACACTGGCCATCAAAGAACGTATTGAGAACAAGAAACGCAGAGAGGGAGAGGCAGACAAATCCATCAGCTATGGTCAGTGTTTGCATCATTTATTGATTTCCACATCTGGATGAGTGTTTAGTCACTAAACTATCATGTTTGACACCTCAAATTTTGCCCCCTCATAGGAGGTAGAGGAGGATGATCCTGTGCCGGAGACCAGGAAGGACCATTTTGAAGAAGCAATGAGAATTGCCCGTCGCTCCGTCAGTGATAATGATATTCGCAAATATGAGATGTTTGCTCAGACGCTGCAGCAGAGCAGCTTCAGGTATATTTTAACACTTCAAGTGTTTGGAGTAGCTTGTTTATTATAGATAGTCTTTTTTTAATTATGTATCAAACAGGAGTAGAAAAATAAATTTTAGTTACATTAGTTGTCTAAATGATGAAATTCTGGTCTAAAAACAGATGAGTGACCATGGTCTGTCTTTCTGGTTTCCTTCCAGTGCTGCAGGTGGCGCTGGTCCCAGTCATGGCTCAGGGGGAAGTGGTGGTGGTCCGGTGTTCAACGATCTTTAAGGATTAAACTACACTGCCCCACAGTGGTCAGTCCTGGGATCACACCTGTACAAATTCTCACCAGATTCCACCTTTTTAGGACTTTGTGCTTCTTTCCTGTGTTCTTTTGGAGAAAGCATGTAGCCTCTTGGTTTGTTCTGAGTTTGACGTGGATGGTGAAATGGGATGGCAAGTTCGTCAGGGTTATGTTGCTGAAAATAAAATTTCACTAAATGAAGATGGTAACTGTCTTTATTCAGTTGGACTTTTTACTGATTAAAGTCCAATTTAGGAAGTTTATTTGGTTTTATACAAATAGTGATTGCAACAAAATACAGTACTGTATTTGACTTGCAATTAAGGCCTGAACATGGAAATAACCTGTGTTAAGTACTTTTTTTCCAAAGGGACTCTTTGTTAAAGAGTTTATAGTTGATTAGTGCCTTGAAATGTGGCTAAAAACAATGTTTTTAAAAATGGCTATAAAAATATGTACAGTAGGCAATCAACTCATTTGGCTGAGAGACAGTTCAATGACTGACCACACAGTGTCACTCTGGACTGAAAGAAAATATTTAATGTATTTATTTTTAAAGGATTTTAATAAAGTTAGAATAGGAACTGCTTGCATTTTAGTATTTTATTTAGTTTTTGTCACTTTAAACCTTATTACTGTACTGTACACGATCGAGTTAATGCATTATTTTAAACGTCTGACTTGAAGCACTGATTCAAAGTTTTAAAACAAGTACTGTAATGGATAATGATATTGTCAGTATAAATACTGACAGATGCACCATTTACATAAATTATAATGAGGCTGGGAGGACATCAACACTGACACATGAATGAGGTTTAACAAGAGTTTCTCATGTTTCCTGGTCCAACCTGCAGAGCCAGAACTTCTCCGACCTCCAGTTCGTTTCCATAAGCAGCAGCACAGTCCATGTGTCTGTATCCACACTAAAGGCTGCCAGCACCCGCTTCACCTAAAAGCACATTCATGTACCTAAACGATGTCCATAAAACCATGTCCGGGTTTAATTTGCTTTACCTGTGAGTATTTAAACTGCTACCTTCATGTGTCGAGTCCGATCATGGGTAGCCTGGCCCTCGCCTTCCTGCACAGCTCCGCTCAATTCTCATTTCCCTTCCTTGTGTGAAGCGAAGTGAAGCACAGGGTATGGTTTCAACCAGGCTAGATCATGGGCATCCTCTGATCATGAAGTGATCATGCTTAAACTCTGGTGACCAGATCGTGCAAAGATGAGAGAGAAGTATGAGTGGTGTCCCCTTATTAAGTACATGAGGACACGGGGGCTGTCCAGTCCTCATCTCAGTTATCAGTCACATCTGGATGCATGAACTGCAGCTGGGGTCTGAGTTCTTTACCAAGATATTCACATTAAAGATTACCTCAGCACAGCAGAAGTCATTATGCATGCAGGCGAACAAAGTGACCTACTTATTGTAAGTTTTTGTTTTACACTAACTGCAACAGATAACATGCTGGGGAGTCATCCAGGACATGATAAAATCAGAACAAGCGTTCAATACAAAAACAACTGGACTTTATTTGTTACAGAAAACGTTTCGCCCTCTTTCCAAAGGGCTTTCTCAATTCAAAGAGCAGGCTGTGTGACAGTGGAGTTGTAACAGGCTGAGATTACACGCAATTGAAAGCTGAGATAACATACACACATACCTGAGATAACACAACATCCTATGTAAATTGACGAATCACACCCCAACAGTAGGGGGTTCCTTACGGTCTTTGAACCCAACCCAACTCATCAGCATTAATAAGGAAGGATGAAATGTTTCTGCCTTCTCCCTAACTGAAGCTAAAATGACCATCTTGTTGTTTTTGTGGGGGGGGGAGCCTTCATGTTGTACTTTTGGAGATGTGCACACTCAGAATGTGCAGCTTTACCATCAAAATGATTTACCGCCTATACAAATCCCCCTCCAACTCGTTAACACTGACACTTTTCTTTAGATCTAAAAAAAAACTAAACCTACAAAATTAAATGTTGAACTGAACATACAGCAGCAAAGTATGAGCTACGTAAATCAACAAAAAGTCACTCTTGAAAAAATAATTTCAAGTCTATTTTTCCTCTTTTTAGTCAAATACCATTCTCTTTTATTGAGATGTGAGAAAATTAAACTGTAGCAAGCAGAGGGCGTTTGTCCTAGTGGCATCACCTTCCACCTTCCAGCCCCCTCTCCAATCATCTTGAAGGTGGGGTGACATGATTTTTTCACTATGCATAAAATTGCTCAATATATATATATTTTATCATTTAAATATGTTCGTTTTTACAAACAAAATGATAAATCACTTTAATTTTCCTTTAAAAGTGATTTTGAACTTCAAGCCGTGTTTAATCTTGGGAAATCCGATTACACGCGAGCGCACCATCTGTGACACAGTGTACAGAGTGTGAGGCAGAGCTCTGGGCTTGTCACAGTGTGCGCATGTGAGCAGCTCGACATGAAGGTAAGTCTGAAACAGCATCAGACCTAAATTAGATCCTGTTGTTTCTTGTTCCATCACCCAGACTATTTTCTGCTTCTCAAAATGAAAACAAATAGCTCAAATCTTCACATAGATTGCTAAATTCATCGGGTTTTAAATTGTCTGAGACCAGAGCTCTCTGCCCAGTGTTACATCACAGATGGTGCGTTTGTGTGTAATCGGATTTCCCATGATTAAACACGGCTTGAAGTTCAAAATCACTTTTAAAGCAAAATTAAAGTGATTTATCATTTTGTTTGCAAAAACGAACATATTTAAATGATAAAATATATATATATTTTGAGCAATTTTATGAATAGCAAAAAAATCATGTCAGTGGACCTTGATGCTTAACATCAACTCAGGCATGCAGATGATTGCCCTTTTTCTGCTGAGACACACTGTCAGCTTGGATCTTTCTTGCCATTTAATTTGAATTGAAATATCCAGAACATTTCTTAGTTACAACATTTTTACTGAAGTTCAGTAGACATCATCCTATGACAAGACAAATATATACAGGAGTCTAATTGGGCTAATTTGTGCTTCAGCACCTGTGTGCAAATCTGTAAATTAGTCTTTTTGTTGCCAAATTACAGCTTTGTCAATTACTTTCTGATCGATAAATCATATTTATCGGATAGATTCCAATTTGTAAATGTAAATAATGAATCTTCATAATACACCAAAGTTAGTCATGGAGTTCCTCATGGTTCAATGCTTGGACCAATACTCTTTACCTTGCATATGCTTCCATTAGGTAATGTTATTAAAGGGCATGGGATAAATTTTCATTGTTATGCTGATGATGTACAGTTACAGTATATTTGTCCATTAAACCCAATGAATCAGCTACAAGCATGTCTTAAAGACATAAAAACCTGGATGGCCCTAAATTGTCTGCTTTTGAATACAGACAAGATTGAGGTTATGGGACTGGAGCATCTTAAGAATACATTTTTTATCTTTCTCACTCCTTGGATGGCATTAATCTGGCCTCCAGCTCTAATGTTAAAAGTATTGGTGTCATTTTTGATCAGGATGTGTTTTTTTAATCCCCCACATTAAAAACGTTACTAGAACCGTCTTCTTCCACCTGCGTAATGCAGCTAAAATTAGAAACATCTAAAAATTATGCAAAAAACCTGCATTTGTCACATTTAGAATGGACTATTGCAATGGTTTATTATCTGGGTGTCCAAATACTTCTTAACGTAGTCTTCAGTTGATCCAAAATGCTGCTGCCAGAGTCTTAACTGGAGTTATAGGAGAGATCACATATCTCCAGTTTTAGCTTCTCTCCTTTGGCTCCCTGTGAAATCCAGAATAGAATTCAAAATCTTACTTCTAACCTACAAAGCTCTCAACAACCTAGCTCCATCTTATATTTGAGATCTTATTGTTCCATATTTTCCCAACATAGTACTTTGCTCTCGGACTGCAGGCTTACTTGTGGTTCCTAGAGTTTCCAAAAGCTGAATGGGAGGAAGATCTTTCAGTTTTCAGGCTCCTCTCTTGTGGAACCAACTTCCAGTTTCTGTCCATGAGGCTGACACATTGTCAAGTTTTAAAACTTTCCTTTTTGATCAATCCTATAGTTGTGGTTGGCTTGTCATGCTGCCTTAAGCTATTAGTTTTCATTTGATACTATTTCTATCTTAACATGTGTTTCTTGACCTGCCATTGTGTATCTGTTCCTACCAAACCCAGCTGGTTGAAGCAGATGACTGCTTGTCCTGAGCCTGGTTCTGCTAAAGGTTTCCTCCTCATGAGGGAGTTTTTCCTTTCTACTGTCACCTTCATGCTTGTTCAAGATGAGAGTTCTGTGATGGAGTTAAATCCAAAGCAGGCTGCTCCTCAGAGAAATAATGTTAAATTATTATTTTTATATATGAATGTTCCTGTTCAGTGCCCTGAGATGACTTCTGTTGTGACTTGGCCCCATATAAATAAACTGAATTGAATTGAACACCCTCAACATTAATGAAAAGAAAAATCTCATTTCAGATTTGCAGACAATATCCATACTAAGTGTGCTTTTATCTCTATTTGATTGATTTTCTGTCTGTCTTGATTTGATTTGATTTGATTTGATTTGATGTTTATTCATTCATTTTAAAAGAACAATACAAGACAGTTTCATCAGATACAAGATTACAAGTAGGATAAAATGAAGGGAGCAGAAAGAAGATGAAATCTTATTATATCTGCCCCTATTTCACAGTTTGTTCAACCAATGATAACTTTCAAGCAACATCACAGAATGAATAGTTCTACCTATTTTCCTAACTGTAATACACAAACTACATCACAAAATGAATAATTCTACTTAATTTTCCTAACTGAAATACATAAACTACTGTAGATCACAAAAAGAATAATTCTACTTAATATTTCTAACTGTAATACACAAACTACATCACCCATAATTCTAATTAATTTTCTAATTCTAATTTTTTTATTTATTTTTTTATTTTATTTTATTTTTTTATAATTTTATTTAATTTTCCTATTTTTTTTTTTTTTTAATTAATTTTCCTAACTGTAATACACAAACTAGATCATAAAATGAATAATTCTACTTAATTCTACTTAATTTTTCTAATTGAAATACACAAACTAAAAGATGGCACAACATCAAGATGTTCACAAAATGAATAATTCTACTTAATTTTCCTAATTGTAATACACAAATTCATCACAAAAATGAATAATTCTACTTAATTTTTCTAACTGTAATACACAAACTGCTTCATAAAATGAATAACTCTACTTAATTTTTCTAACTGTAATACACAAACGTACCGTACATCATAAGTACAACATAATTGTAATACACAAACACGCAAGATTACATCATATATAGTTTTTGAGCAAGTCCTTTTTGACCTTTTTCTTAAATGTATACATTGATTTTTCATTTTTAACATCACTCTCCAGAGCATTCCACAATCGAATTCCCTGAATTGAGGTAGACCGTCCCTTTAAGCTGGTTCTGAATTGTGGTTTGATGAATATCTCTGTCCCTTTGAGATTGTAATAACTTTGTCTTTTTATAAAATTTCTTTGGATATTTAAAGGTAATGTGTTATTATGAGCCCTATACATAATTGATAAAATACTATATTCTAC
>JBBPBX010035417.1:15256-27214 GCA_038048925.1 Garcialebias charrua
GCAGCTTGTAGACAAGTGAATTTTATTTGTAAACTTAGCGGGCACGGCTTATATTCAGGTGCGCTCAATAGTCCAGAAATTACAGTATTTTGCTACTTTAGTTTTTAGCTCTGTGTTTCTATTTTTGGGGGTTTAAGCAGTTGTTCTGCTGTTTAGCTTTTTCTGCTCTTATCACCAAAAGGAAGTCATGCTTCCAGGATTATCACCACTAAAATATCCAAAAGAAGAACTGCAGAACATGTTCACTGTTTATCATTCAACTAAAAATACAAGCAACTAGTGTAATTGCAAGCAAAAGAAAACAATCAAGAATAACAAAGAATTTAGATTTTTGATCAAATTAAATATATTATTTCGTAAACATCATTCTAAAGCCATAATCTGCTCCTTTTCGTTTTCTAAATTCTGTTGTATTTTCAAACTGGAATCATCCTGTTGTCCACTACAGTGGACATGCTGTGAAATTAAAAATTAAAATATGTTTAATAAAATTTTAATTGTAAAGTCTTTTGTTAGGCCCAAATAGATATGAAATCACAAAAAATGAAACTAGAAGACACTTTTTTTTTTCTTCAGTTCACAGAATGTGATTGTTTTTCATGGCAATGGATTTGATTTGTAGTTTTACATTTTTCATTTTGTCAACTTGATTCAAGATGGCCACCACAGCTCGACTTTAGCTAGCAATAAATTGTTTTAATTTATTCACTTTGACAGATTTTGAACTAAAATGTAATGTGGTTTGCTGAGAGTCATCCTCAACAGATATTTGGAGCGTTCAGAAATCAAACTAAAACCTGCACGTTCAGTAAAAAAAAAAATCAGTTTTTAATTAAACACCTTTGTACAATTTATTTTATAGCCATGTCATTTATGTTACAAATTTCAAAAGCAAAAAAAGAATATGGTAATGTGATATTTTTATAGCTTAAAATGTCTAAAATTTTACCTTTTTATTAGTGTTTTTTATTTATTTTTATTTTTACTTTTGCACAAAGAAAATGTAGGCATGCATTGATTTTTTGAGCTTTATGAAATTTTGCTTTTTAACAGATACCGGTAATCTATTTATTTATTTATGTATTTTCAAAAAATACTGTCACCTGGTCAGAAATTTTGAGCAGCTTTAAAACAAAGGCTGAGCTGGTCAGACTTCCTGTGCACATCTGTGTCCTCCTGTGTTGGAGAGATGATTAGTCTTTGATGGTCCCCGCTGGATTATCACAGATTGATCGGTTCAATTCTGGCTGTAAAAGCACTCAGTTGATGTGATGACATTAACTTGACACCGCTTTGATTTAAATACCATGCCGTTAAAACGCTTTGTGGCAGATCAGTCGATCCCTCCTGCTACGCAAACTCGACAGAATCAAAGTCCAAACTTTCTCTACGTCAGTAAATGTTGATGAATGCAGAACAGTTGTGACAGGCCCTGTTCATTATTTAGTTATTTATTTGTACAAAAAAATACTTATCGTTTCTGCACACCCGCTGTGCCAAAGTAATACAAATTATAATAATACAAATGAAAACCGGTCATGTTACTCCATGTTAAAAAGAACCACGTGGTTGAGGCTTCTGTGGTTGCAGAAGCATAAACAATTTTAGTGATACACCTTGGTCTCTGAAAACTCTCAGTGAAACACCTTTTCTTGAAACTTTCAAGAAGAAGACAGTGAACACTGTTTATTACATTAATTTGAATCAAAGACACAAATCACCAAGAGACTTTAATTTGCTCTAATTCAAATGTATCAACAGAATAACCTTCTGTCATTTTATGATCATTGTTTTTCTTCAATATGTTGATAGTTAAAGACTGTCTAAGTTGAAGGTTATGTCAATGTGATCATTTAGTATTTGTTTAGAAATGTTGAGACAGTTTAATCAGTTAATCATAAAGCTGGCGCCTGTATTCTGTTCCCTTCTAAAACAATCTCCCTCTTTCTAAACAACCGTCACTTCTTTGACTTATAATAAACCCCTTGAACTTCCACTAAACCACTCCTAGTCCTGGTTGCTAACCAATGGAAGTGAGCGAACGCTCTGATGTCAAGCTCCCTTTATAAAGACTTCACTTCCTCTAACTGCTCAGTTCTGCGAGAAAGCTGAGATTTACTGACTTTCTCTCTTTGCTGATGGACGTCAGGTCACGAGCCAAAGACCTAGTCTCATCAGCTGAGGATTTATGGCATGCCTGCTATAAATCCAATTTGAGCTTAAAACTCTAAGTTCTTAATGAATTTTCCTGTTTCTGGAATATTTTATCTTGAAAACCAAACCAAAACAAGAGCCGCTACCTCGGCCCGACTTGAAACGGACGCTGGAACCGCTGTAAAGGAAAACGCAGGGAGACCTGTTGAACGTAGCTGGACAGACGATTCTTACCCACTTACCGGAGCAGTGTTAATTTTGACAGCTATTTTTAATTTAGTTTTAGTCTTAGTCATGTGACTAAAACATCATATAGTTTTAGTCATTACTTAGTCATCAGAAGTTTTTTTTTGTTTTAGTCTTAATTTTAGTTGACAAATCAATGAAAACATTTAGTCGACTAAATCTACAGTCAATTAAGTCGACTAAGTTGATACCTAAGAACATAAAAATATGCATATGTATATATGTTACATGTTTTTTGTTTTTATACATTTAGATGTTTTAAATGGAAATTACTCACCTCAAGTCATCAGTTTCAGGGTCAGAGTCACTTTCCATCGATGGGTAGTCTTCTGTTTCTGTATCGTCAGAGGCAGTTTCTTCTCCCTCTGGTGGGGTGTTTTTAAATGCTGCCACCATGTTACTCCCGTTGTCGGTTATTACTGTGATGATTTTCTCATTTGGTATTCCCCATTCTTGCATACAATTATCCACACAGGATTTGATAGACTGTGCAGTGTGTGGGTGGGCTACTTGTTCAAGGGCCAATAATATGTGTTCTGGTTTACTTTGTTCAACACAAAAGTAGCACAAACTTATAGCAAGGAATGATGCAGTCAGACCTTTTTTTGTCCACAGGTCAATGCCAACAGACACCCTCCGGGCAGCAGCCAATCGTTTTTTAAATTTGTCAACTTCACCTTGATAATACTTGTCTATTAGATTGCTTATTTTTATTTTCTTTGGAACAGTCAGCTTCCCATCTATTCTTTCCATCATAAGAACAAAGTCCTCATCTTCAACAGTGGTAACTGGTAATCCTGTACACACCCAATCCATTTAGCTATAGCTTCTTTCATCAGTTGGTCTTTTGAGTCACTTTTGTACTTGTACTTTGAAGAGCTGAGAAGAGCAGATGATATATTTTGCTGGATTGTCACATTCTTTGCATTATGTGGCCCACTTTTCTCGTCAGAAGATTTCTGCAGCTGCAAAGTGAATAGAAGTATATAAGAAAAAAATGTATTCCTTGTATCAACTTCTTATTTGATAGTTTTAAATGATCTGCCAGAGAGTAACTCATTTTATTTCTAAACCTCTTAAGCCCCAATCTTCAGTGCTTTGGGAAAACATTTTTTTACAAACATTACTGTAAATACCTTTAGTTAAACATGCACACATGCTATCCACATAACGTCAGCCTTAACTAAAACCTGATAACAATTGGTACGAAAACAAAACTTAAAACTACAAACAGTTGAATCCGTTGGTTTATGTTATTTTTGTTGTTTTTAACTGCTATCTTTTTGTCTCTAACATTAACAGAAAACTAGTTATTTTCGCAGTAAAAACACGACATTATTTAATGAAGTAATGTTTGCCTAAATGCTTACCTTTGCATGGAGATCCGGGTGACTCGTCTGCAGATGTCGTTTGAGATTAGTTGTATTTTTACCCGACATCGACGTCCCGCACGGTTTACACGTCGTCTTGTTTTTAGCGACGTCAAACGCAAAATGAGACCATACATCTGTTCTCCTCTTTCTCCCTAAACCTGACATTTTCTAATTACTAATTGAAGTGAGAAAAAATATGCTTAGGTAATCCCGTTCTTCTTCCCGGGTTTACATTAAATTTGTCAGTGAGCAGTGCACTGCTGGCTGGCTGCGCAGCTACAGCTTAGCACTGATTGGACGGCTAACTAGTTGTCCCGCCTATTTGCTTGGGCTAAAGTCATTCTGATTGGCTCCCTCTGTAATTTGGCCCTACCTTCCGCCAAACGAAAACAGTTTTGATTGGATTTCGTGCCAGTCAATTTTTTCGTCTCGTTTTTATTCGTTGACGAAAGTATCAATTCATTTCGTCACAGTTTTTATCCTATCACGTTGTCTTTATTTAGTTACTGTGTTGTTTCTGTCATGAAATAAAGGTTCGTTGACGAAAATTATAACGAAAATAATTAGTCAACAAAATTAACACTGTACCGGAGCTTGGACAGAGAATCTTCGCAAGGTAAAAAGTTGATGTTCCGTTAGGGGGGCGGTGTCCAGTTGACGTCGCCCGAAGAGTGTGCCATGTTTCTGGTTGAAACTCATTTCAAGATAATTCCCCTACTCTTTCCTTCCTCCTCACTCTATTTTTTATCTTTGCCAGTAACAACTAAGCTAAAGAACCTTCAGATATAAGTAAAACTACCATCTAATTACTTTACTCTGTTGTCCCCAATTTCATTTGTGCTGACGTTTAAATTATAGGAATCTGATCACTCAAATCAATGTACATGTTATGATGTAAATTTATGATTTGTTAATAAATTATTCCATCTCCTGGTGGGTCAACTATAATTAACGTTTCATGTCAATTACATCTCTTATCTGATCGCACAATTATTTGTTTAATCCTGAAAAAGAAGAGAACCCGTGATTTAATTAAGATTGTATCAGGATAACATCCTGCTCATCTTACATTCTGGTGGACCGTACGGTTCAGTAAATCTGACCGTACCCGTGTCTACTACACAATTAAAATGGAAGGAGTTCAGAGAGGCCACAAAGGACTTTCAGTTGGCCTCGAAGAGGTTCTGACAAGTGAGCCCCGTATCAGACTGGGCCTGGTTTGTTCCAAGCTGCTCACCCAGACTGGGGTTATTGTTGAACAGTAGACAAAATACTTTGATCTTTTAAATCTTTTGGGCAGCACGTTGGCACAACTGGTAGAGCTGCTGCCTCTCAGCGAGAAGGTTGCCGGTTCAAATCCCGGTCCGGGGCCTTTCTGGGTGGAGTTTGCATGTTCTCCCCGTGCATGCGTGGGTTTCCTCCGGGTACTCCGGTTTCCTCCCACAGACCAAAAAACATGCTTGTTAGGCTGATTGGTGACTCTAAATTGACCCTAGGTGTGAGTGTGAGAGTGGATGGTTGTTTGGTGTGAGTGAGACAGGTCCCTCTTGTAAATGAGTCCCCGTGACTCAACGAGGCTAGCCTGTATAAATAAAGGTTGAATGAATGAAATCTGGTCACCATGTTCATCTTTGAGGAGACAGAATCTGAAGAGCTATGAGGAAACAAAGTACCGGTACATCACAGGAAGTTAAGCTCCCCTGTGGCTGGACGCCAGGGGTGGACAAGGTTCCCTTTGACACGCTGAAGGCTCTGGATAGGACTGCAATAGTTGATTAGCCACTTCAGTGTCATATGGGAAACCAAGACCAACATATTTGGAGTGGCAGACCAGGGTGGTGGTCCTGGTTTCGTCTGGTCTGCCCTTCGTCTCTGGTCCTGTTTGTTGTATTCATGGACAGGATCTTAAGGTGTGTGTCTAGTTTGGGAACCTCGGGATCTCTGCTTTTCGTAGATAATGTGGTTCTGTTGGCGTCTTCAGTCCATGACCTTCAGCGGGAACTTGGATGCTTCACAGTTGTGTGTGAGGCATCTGGGATGAGAGTCAACCTCTAAGTCCAAGGCTGTGGTTCTCAGTCGTTAAAAGGTGACATGTTCTTTCCAGGTCAGGGGTGAGTCTTTCCCTCCATTGAAGGACTTCAAGTATCTGGAGATCTTGTTCTTGAGTGATTCTAGACTGGAGCAGGGGATGGATCGACAGATCAGAGCATTGTCTGAAGTAACGAGGACGTTGCTCTGGTCTTTTGTGGTAAACAAATAAATAAACCAAAGGGAAAAACTCAAATAACTGGTTTTACTGTGTTCCAACCCTCTTGTCAGGAGGTATGGATCATGACCAAAGACACAGTTATGGTGCATTCACACCTAACAGCGTTTCAACGGCAGGAGCGTCCAGCTTACATGCAAAGTCAATGGGGGACGCGCTTCCTGCCGCGTCTTGGCGTCGGGCGTCACGTCACGTGCGTGTTGAGCGTGATGGAAAGCGTTTTTCCGTGCACGTGAACCCGCGTCAGCCTCCAAAGCACACGTTGATTGAGCTGAAGATTTCGCGGTTCAAACATTCAAACGCCGTTCAACTCTCCCTGATTGGTTGATCAGGGAGAGTCGGGGGGAGAAGAGAGGGGGTCAGGGGGAGAGGGGGAGAGTCCCTATGTGACGCGGAAACGATTGCGCAACTATGTGACGTATTGTTTGTGGGACACAGAAAAAACCCGCGGAGTCATGGACTATGGAAGAGAAACTCATTGTAGCTGTGTGTTCGCGACAAGTCCTTCACGACCAGTCAAGTCTGCTCTACAGAGACAGAAATAAAAAGCTCCTCGCCTGGCGGAGTGCAGTGAGGACTCGGTATACCGGTAAGCTCCTCCCACACACCCCGCAGCAGTTTCGCGTTCAGGTCTGGACACCAAGTGCGTCCACTTGCGTGCGTGACGAGCTTTTTGGAAGTTGAAACGCTGTTCGGTCTGGACGTACCATTACAAGCAGCCGAAATGAGCTTCCTTTATTCAGTGGCTGAGCACAACCTTATAGATAAGGTGAGGAGCTCCATCACCCAGGAGGAACTCAGAGGAGAGTCACTGCTCCTCTACTTCAAAAGGAGTCAGCTGAGGTGGTTTGGGCATCTGATTAGGATGATTCCTTGTCACCTCACTTTGGAGGTTTTCTGGGCATGCCCCATTGGAAAGAGACTGTGTAGCAGACCCAGAACTCGCTTGGAAGATTATCCTTTCTGGTCTGGGAATACAGTACTTTGGGGTACCAAGGTGAAGCAGTTTCACTAGAAAGAAGAAGGTCTGGGTTTTCCTTCTGGACGTGTCCCAAGCACGGATAAAAGAACTATAACCTTCGGATTAAAAAAAAAAAACATGTGGTATGCAAAAGTAAAAACTGGTGTAGAACATAAAGTTGTAAAGATTCATTAACTGCACGTCATTAACTTTCATTTGCACAACAGCGCAACAAAAATTACGGGGGTGAACGTGAGCAAGATTAA
Source organism: Garcialebias charrua (assembly GCA_038048925.1). Lineage (NCBI taxonomy): Eukaryota > Metazoa > Chordata > Actinopteri > Cyprinodontiformes > Rivulidae > Garcialebias > Garcialebias charrua. Next base: position 22,523 of record JBBPBX010035417.1, read on the forward strand.
ATCCAGTTTTCGGTCGGATATTAGATCGTGAACAAGCTGACCTTTGCCCGTGAGGGAGTGAACATTCAGAAGTCCAAACTTCACGGAGGAGGCGGAGGTAGTGACTGGAGCGTTAGCCGACCGAGCTAGGCTGGCTAACGTGCTGCTGCTGTTAGTTGCCCGAGCATTGCGGCGTGAAGAATGGTGAGCGTCAGACCAGATGGAGGTTATGGGATGAGCCTTGTCAGCGTTGAGTCGACGGCGCAAACCCCGGTGAATGTATCTCCGACGAGGATGGAAGGCAATTTCCTCAAGAGGGAGCACCGGCGGGACGGCTGGTAGAAAGCGAAGACGAAGGAGCTCAACGGCTGAATAATGGAGCAGGCCAGACGCTGGGTGGTGGTGGATGACCAGAAGGAGAGTCCAAACGAGAGCAGGCAACAGGGAAATCCAAGTAAAATCCATGTTTGTTGATGAGTAGAAATGCCCAGGCAAGGATCGGTGAAAAAAAAAGCAGAAAGTACTGAACAAAACAAAAACAAGAAAAAAGTATGAGGAGCAGTGGCAGAGGTCTGCCTGCGTTCACTCTCGGAAGTAGACGGTACACCAACAACGGCTTGAGTTTGCAATCACCCGAAGCATTGCCCCCCACCAGCAAGGTCAAACGCTCCTTGCCGACCTTGTGGCCCGGTGTGGTTCGTTCGGCTTTGCTGATGTAGGTCCTGTCTGGCAAACGCTTCCAGAACTGCCCTGTCTCATCGACATTGAACACTTGCTGGGCAGTGTACCCGCCGTCCTTGATGATCGCAGCCAGTGTTTCAGGGAAGGCCTCAGCTGCCTCGTGGTCAGCACCGGCGGCCTCACCTGTTTAAATGCACACAAACATGACACGGTTAAGCTGTTGTAACACTGTAATAAAAGGAAAAATGAAAAAAAAAATCGTAAGTCGTGGACTACCTATTAAAAAATAAAAATGAGAAATTAAATGCTCACCCTGTATTTTGATGTTGTGAAAGTTGTTTCGCTCTTTGAAGCGAGCAAACCAACCTTTGGAGGCATTGAACTGCTCTGATCCAGTGCCCCCCTCCCCCCCCCCGACGTGCTGCCTGACGTCCCTTCTCCTGCGCTCTGGGAAGACGTCCCTTCTCCAGGATCTCTCTGGGAAGACGTCCCTTCTCCAGAATCGCTCTGTGCAACCCCCTGCCACCCTGCACCTCCCCCACTCCTCGCTACTTCTTGCAGCCGAGCATAAATCCTCCTCGCCTTCTCACAAATTACAGACATGCTAACGGGCACACGCCATTGTGTATTGTCCTCCAGCCATAGCACCAGCAACCGTTCCATTTCCACAATCTTACCCATCCTCTGCTTCGTAATTATCGTCGACTTCATGGGAGCCGAATCACGCACGTGCTGTAAAATGCGCTCTCTGTCCTTAACGATCGTCCCCAAAGTCGACCTGGGTAACCTTGCTTGTCTCCAATAGCACTTGATGTCCCGAGCTGACATTTTTATAATTTCAGCCTTTGTCTCCAGTGTAATTGTTCTACGAGGTTTCTTAGCCTTGGCCGCGTCCGCGGACTTTCCTGTTCTCTTCAGAGACATTTCTAAACTCACACACACACAAAAAAAAATGTGTGTACGTGCTAACGTGCTGCTAATGCAACGCGCAACTTAATGCTAACGTTCACAAATGAATGCTAACGTTCACAAATGAATGCTATGTTAACGTTCGCTTTCGTCTAAAAATTCTAAATTTAGTACCTGTTTGTTCGTTATTCGTTCGTTGTTCGTTCGTTCTTTCTCTGTCCGTATGTCTCTACTCATCAATCGCCGTAACTAACCCACGAGGGACAAAATGGCCGCAGCTCTTTAAATAGTACCGCTTTACCTGTACGTATCCCTCCGCGGCCAGGTGCACTGCGGCTGTGTGTACATCCGCCGGGAGCCCAGCCCCCACTCTCGCTGGCGGTAGTTTTCTACTGTCATACGCAGTGTCATGCCCAACACACAACAGCTAAGGCAATCCCCTCCTCCACCTTGCCGCTTGCCGTACTGACGCAGTTATGCCGTAGCTCAATTACATACTTCTAATGGGGCTCGTTCGTAGGTCTCGCATCTAGTATGCTGTAGCTCGATTACATATTTTTAACTTGGTTCGTTCGTAAGTCACGTTTTTTTTTTTGTTGCCGTATCTCGATGGCATTCTTTCAAAGTGGCTCGTTCGTAGGTCCGGGTTGCCATAGGTCGGGGGCGTCGTAAGTCGGGGGTTTACTGTATACAGGGAACCCTCGACTTACGGCACCCCCGACCTACGGCAACCCGGACTTACGAACGCACTGTTAAAAATATATATATATATTTTTTTAAATAAATGAATACATGTACAGTACTGTACAATCACCAAGCACTTAGCCTATCCTAACACAGTTTTTAAATATGAAGGAGTGAGTGGAATTGTCTCCCTTTCATATAAAGTGAAAGTAGCTCCCTTTATGTGAATGGAGCCTACTGGAGAGGAGGGAGACAATTCAACTGACTACATTCAAAAAATTAAAAATAAATAAATATATTTTTTAAATAAATAGATAAATGTACAGTACTGTACAGTCACCAAGCACTTAGCCTATCCTAACACAGTTTTTAAAGATGAAGGAATGAGTTGAATTGTCTCCCTCCTCCCTATCAGGCACCATTCACATAAAGGGAGCTAGCTCCCTTTATGTGAAAGGGAGACAATTCAACTCATTCCTTCATCTTTAAAAACTGTGTTAGGATAGGCTAAGTGCTTGGTGACTGTACAGTACTGTACATGTATTCATTTATAAATAAATAAATAAATATATATATATTTTTTTATTTATTCATTCAACCTTTATTTATACAGGCTAGCCTCGTTGAGTCACGGGGACTCATTTACAAGAGGGACCTGTCTCACTCACACCAAACAACCATCCACTCTCACACTCACACCTAGGGTCAATTTAGAGTCACCAATCAGCCTAACAAGCATGTTTTTTGGTCTATATGATCATATATACTATGATCTATATAATCATATATACTATATGATTCTTCTTCTTCTTCTTCTTTCGGCTTTTCCCTTTTCAGGGGTCGCCACAGCGAGTCATCCTCCTCCACCTCACTCTGTCCTCTGCATCCTCTGTCCTCACTCCAACCACCTCCACGTCCTCCCTAACTGCATCCATATATCTCCTCTTTGGTCTCCCTCTTTGTCTTTTTCCTGGCAGCTGCATTTCTAACATCCTTCTACCAATATAACCACTGTCCCTCCTCTGGACATGTCCAAACCATCTCAGTCTGGCCTCCCTAACTTTATCTCCCAGTTGTTTAACATGTGCTGTACCTCTGATGATCTCATTCCTGATCTTATCCATCCTTGTCACTCCTAAGGAGAACCTCAGCATCTTCATTTCTGCCACTTCCAGTTCTTTCTCCTGTCTTTTTGTCAATGCCACTGTCTCCAGACCATACAACATAGCTGGTCTCACCACTGTCTTGTAAACTTTTCCTTTGACCTTTGCTGACACCTTTTTGTCACAAATCACTCCTGAAACTTTTCTCCATCCACTCCATCCTGCCTGGACTCTCTTTTTCACCTCTTTACCACATTCCCCATTTTCCTGGACAGTGGACCCCAAGTACTTGAAGTCCTGCACCTTTGTGACCTCTGCTCCTTGTAGCCTCACTGTTCCACTGGCCTCCCTCTCATTCACACACATGTACTCTGTCTTACTACGACTGACTTTCATTCCTCTTCTTTCAAGAGCATACCTCCACCTCTCCAAGTTCTCTTCCACTTGTTCCCTGTTCTCACCACAGATCACAATGTCATCTGCAAACATCATAGTCCATGGGGATTCCTGCCTGACCTCATCTGTTAGTCGGTCCATCACCAGAGCAAACAAGAAGGGGCTCAGAGCCGATCCTTGATGCAATCCCACCGCCACCTTGAAGCTATCTGTCACTCCCACAGCACATCTCACCACTGTCCTGCTGTCCTCATACATGTCCTGTACCAGTCTAACATACTTTTCTGCCACTCCAGATTTCCTCATGCAATACCACACCTCTTCTCTTGGTACCCTGTCATATGCTTTTTCTAAATCCACAAACACACAATGGAGTTCTTTCTGACCCTCTCTGTACTTCTCTATCAACATCCTCAAAGCAAAGATGGCATCTGTGGTGCTCTTTCTTGGCATGAAACCATACTGCTGCTCACAGATAGTCACATCTTGTCTAAGTCTTGCTTCCACAACTCTCTCCCAGATCTTCATTGTGTGGCTCATCAACTTAATTCCCCTGTAGTTGCTACAACTCTGTACATCACCCTTGTTCTTAAAAATGGGAACCAGCACACTTCTTCTCCATTCTTCAGGCATTTTCTCACCCTCAAATATTCCATTAAATATTTGAGTCAAAAACCTCACTGCCATCTCTCCAAGACATTTCCAAACCTCCACTGGTATGTCATCAGGTCCTACTGCCTTCCCCTTCTTCATTCTTTTCAGAGCTTTCCGGACTTCACCCTCACTAATCTTTCCCACTTCCTGGTCCACAGTTTCTATTACCTCCACTCTTCTTTCTCTTTCATTCTCTTCATTCATTAGCTCCTCAAAGTAATCCTTCCATCTTCCCATCACACTCTCCTCACTTGTTAGAACATTCCCATTCCCATCTTTAATAAGC
>JBBPBX010035418.1:14203-32076 GCA_038048925.1 Garcialebias charrua
AAATAAATATATATAGTAATGAACAGAATAATTGGAGTATTTGTGGGTAGTTGTATTGCTGAAAAATATACATTTTTCTTCACATACTCTAAATTTGAACAGGCAGCAAACTCAGTTCCTTTTCACACTTCACAGATTGGTTGCACTTCCACTTCATATATCCAGATTCTTTGTCTTTTCTTCAAGTGAGGGGAATTAAAATTGTTACAAGGACTCGCGTGTACCGGTAATTTTGGGGTTGAGGCCAGTCAACATTTGTTACATAACTTTGAACAGTTAGTGTAGACACTGGTTAAAAGGTATTCGGACTAAAGCCTCCCCCCCTACATATTATTTCATTGTATTTTATTAAATTATTTATTATTACCGGTACTTGGATCTTATTACTGTTTTTTTTTTTTTTTTACAATTTGTATTTTTGTCGGATGTAACTGGGACCTTGACAATGTCCAGAAGACCAGACTTAACTTAGATTTTTCTACCTGGATTATTGAGCATGCATTAGGATAATTGGGACCCTGTTTCGTTCCACCTCGTGTACCACATGTGATGTGAATGACAATAAAGAACCTGTACAAGAAGATCATCAGCAATACTAGAAAAATATATTTCCTGAAAGTTGAGAAAAAAAATGTTTTTTTGTTGTTTTTTTTCTCTCCCTTTACTCCCAACATTTTTAGTTTTTCTGGTACCAACTAGATTCAGTACAGTGTGCACTTAATAACAAAACAAAAAAAGTTTCCACTTCGTCTCTTAGTACATGGCTTGCTGAGCTTATATTCACTAAAATAGCAGCAAAGGTCGGATACACTCGCTGACCTTGTGCACAGGACTTGGACATAACATTTTCAGTGTCCCACTGAAATAGAGCCTGACATCATTAATCAATAACTCTCATGCATTTGTTTTTGCTGCAGGGCTTCCGTTTAGCTGGATAATAATTTCTCTGCATTCTCAACTATATTTTCTGAGCAGCATGTCTGTGTAGCAGAAACACGGCTGCCTGTCTGTGTAACAAAATAAATCATAGTTCTGTTAGCATTATAAAGACGCAAATAAAAAAATCATTGACTTGTTAGTTCCGGTCCTTTTAGGTAGAGCTCTGTGGAGAGGTTAATATCTTACCTGTCGTAGATACCTTGTTGTGAAGAAATATAGATAGGTTTGGATCGTACTGATGACCCTTGGTACAGAATTCTCTGTTTATTGCATCAACAAATAGAGGTAGCAGCCTGAAACACTTCCAGCAAATACAAAATAACCATGTCATGTGGAACTGCTGGCATTTTAGTTGTTTTTATTTGTGTTTGTATGAATTGCTATGAAATGTTGGACTTTGGGGTTTATTTAAGACTGCAGCATTCCACCTGGGTCTTAAGCCCATGCAAATTACTGTAGTTCTAAACTTGCCTATCCAATCAAAATTAAAAGTAACGTTCTTTGAAAGGAATGCACATTATCTGCTGCTCTGCATGCCAAATATTTTGTGAGCTGGTAGCATTCTGAATATGTTTATGGGAAGACTCTCAGTTACTACTCTATTAATTTTTAGACAAATGTCTACAGAGTTGACAGAGTTATCATCATTTTTGTGTTTGCTTCAATTGAGCAGCTGTAGTGGTCATCTTGACTCAGGTACCTGTATTTATCAAATGCTTATTTTTAAGAATTTCATTCAAATCTTTGCAGGGTTTCAAGATATATTTTGCTAACAGACTAAAATACATACAAACACATACAGAGACAAGGACACTTCACCCCCTTTTTTACGGCAGTAGAGGCAAATTAAGCACTGTTTCGTCAAACTGAGCCCTCCACAACAAGTTCAACGTTATTTATAACCTTTTCACAGAAGACGACTTCAAAAGATCTGAAATATCTCTTTAGACCCTTCTTATGATAATTGTCATAGCTTCACAGCTGGCTTGAGAGATCTCTTTAGTGTGATGTGAGCGTGCACACTTCGTATTGACTGAGAAAGTTCATTCCTTCAATTTAAGTGGATCTCCTCCATCTCTGCTGTATATACTAATGTACTCACCCTGATTGCAGCAAGGTCACATCATTCAGCTCTTGTCTGTTTTAAAGAATACAGTACAAGTGGAAATTCTCCAGCAGGTACATTCATGGCAGACAGCCTCTTAAGGAAAAACTTTTTGAAAGATTTTACTTTTCAAGGATACTTATTTCCAGCTTTTCTGTCCTAATAAATATTAGACAAACTCAAAAACACTTAATAGATATTGACCTAAACACCTGAGTATGCTCTTTAATGTGTGGTGACCAACATAATTCAGTACTTATGAAGGCAACAGTTCACCTTCTGCAGTATTTTTTGAAAGAGTCTGTTTTTTAATACTTACACTCGTGACAACAGTGTCAGTGTCATTTAGATTATATTTCTGTAATGTTTTAAATTCTATTGCATTATTAAAAATTTATTTCTAAATTGAGGAATGATAGTGAACTTCTGTAAAGCGTTTTGTGGACATGGCTAAAAGCATTACGGTACTTGAAATTTGTTCACATCTGCAAACAAATAAAAAATGTGACTGACTTTTATGGTAATGACAGAGGTAATTTTTTGCCTTTTGTTCGTCTACCAACAGATCAGTTACCAGAGCATTGAGTCATCTGATCCAGGGATCAATGTTCCAGGACCCAGAAGAACGGTGTCCAAACTCAGGAACGAGACGTACCACATGTTCTCCAACCTTCACCCTGGAACAACTTACCTGATCTCTGTTCGAGCACGAACAGCCAAGGGTTTTGGCCAGACTGCGCTAACAGAAATCACCACTAACATCTCAGGTACCTTTAACAGTAAAATTCTGCTTCTGTGGTCTCCTTTTATAAAATAAGAAAATTAGAAAATTTTGGATCATATTGGGAAAATAATTTAAGTGTTTAAAGAACAATTGTCCAAAAACTTCTGGTTTTGTTCAAACACCAGAAAAAAAAGGTGAACATTGTTAAATGTTTACAAGGACGGTGAATTTCCCCTGTAGTCATAAAGCACCTATAGAAGCTCTGACTTCACCTTCTGCTGTGTTAGTTGCCGCTCTCAAGTCTTGAGTGTACGTGTTTGTGTTTGGACATCTTAGTTCAGTAGTACTTCACTTATCGTGGTGGTTACGTTCCAGACACCCTGCAATAAGTGAAAATCCTTGAAGTAGGGCCGTTATATTTATTTTAGTATTTACATATATTTTAAGGCTTAAGAAGAATGAAAGTCAGCCATAGTAAGAGAGAGTACATGTGTGTTAATGAGAGGGAGGTTGGTGGAACAGTGAGGCTACAAGGATCAGAGGTCACAAAGGTGCAGGACTTCAAGTACTTGAGGTCCACTTTCTAGGAAAATGGGAAATGTGGGAAAGAAGTGAAAAAGAGAGCCCAGACAGGATGGAGTGGATGGAGAAAAGTTTCAGGAGTGATTTGTGACAAAAAGGTGTCAGCAAAGGTCAAAGGAAAAGTTTACAAGACAGTGGTGAGACCAGCTATATTGTATGGTCTGGAGACAGTGTCATTGACAAAAAGACAGGAGAAAGAACTGGAAGTGGCAGAAATGAAGATGCTGAGGTTCTCCTTAGGAGTGACAAGGATGGATAAGATCAGGAATGAGATCATCAGAGGTACAGCACATGTTGAACAACTGGGAGATAAAGTTAGGGAGGCCAGACTGAGATGGTTTGGACATGTCCAGAGGAGGGACAGTGGGTATATTGGTAGAAGGATGTTAGAAATGCAGCTGCCAGGAAAAAGACAAAGAGGAAGGCCAAAGAGGAGATATATGGATGTAGTTAGAGAGGACATGAAGGTAGTTGGAGTGAGGACAGAGGATGCAGAGGACAGAGTGAGGTGGATGAGGGTGACTCGCTGTGGCGACCACGGAAGAGGAAAAAGCCAAAAGAAGAAGAAGAAGATACTGTACATATTTTAAGGCTTCATAAATTCTTCCTACACTCTTGCAATGTTCTTAACGATGTTCTAAACTCTCTAAATGCTCTAAAAGAGCACAGCGCAAGAGAGCAGACAGACAGATGCTACAATTACTGATCCAATACTGGGGTCAGACTGGCCATCAGGAACACCGGGACATTTCTCGGTGGCCTGGCCCGCTCAGTGATCGCCACGGCGGACCAAAGGCTCGGTTCGGATTGCTCTTGATTGCCACTCATGCGGCTCACTCAGGTATGACAGACCACCACCTCCCCTTTCTTTTTCCGAGGCTGTCTGTCATAGCAGAACAGAGACACACAACAGGATGCACTCCCTCCTTTTGTGTCTCTCTGTTCTGCTGTGACAGACAGCCTCGGAAAAAGAAAGGAGGAGGCGCACGGTGTGGGGGTGGTCTTTCTGCCGGTATTTTAGAAAAGTATCAATCTGGTTTTAGGACGAAACACAGTACAGAAACAGCCCTATTAAAAATTGTGAATGATTTAAGGTGTAATCTGGATTCACACAAGCTCTCAGTCCTTGTTCTATTGGATCTGAGCGCAGCCTTTGATACAGTAGATCATCAAATTCTTTTAAATAGATTACAACACCTGGTCGGTCTTTCTGGTACTGTTCTTCTGTGGTTCAGCTCCTATCTCACAGATAGAACATTTATGGTAAGTATGGATACATGCTCCTCACAGATCCATGAAGCTAACTATGGTGTACCCCAAGGCTCTATTTTAGGCCCCCTACTTTTTAATTTGTACATGCTGCCGCTTGGTGAAGTCATCAGGAGCCATGGGATAAGTTTCCATAGTTATGCTGATGACACACAGCTATACATCTCATTATCTCATGATGACCCCCAGCCAATCACTGCACTTTTTAATTGCATTACAGACATAAAGTCCTGGATGGCACAGAACTTTCTCCAGCTAAACCAGGACAAAACTGAAGTTTTAATCATTGGACCTGAGGTTCAAAAAGAAAATGCATTTCAGAAATTACAATCTCTGTCTTTACAACCTTCTAAAAAAGTAAGAAGCCTGGGAGTTATTTTTGACTCTGAGCTTACTTTTATTCCTCATATTAAACAAATAGTCAAAACAGGATTTTATCATCTAAAAAATATAGCCAGAGTCCGCCCTCTTCTTTCTCTGACCAATACTGAGACTTTGATGCATGCTTTTATTTCTAGTCGTTTAGACTACTGTAATTCACTGCTTTCTGGTCTCCCTAAGAAAAATGTGTCCAGCCTTCAGCTGTTACAAAACTCTGCTGCTCGTGTGCTAACCAAGACCAGAAGGCAGGCTCATATTACACCCGTTTTAAAATCATTGCATTGGCTCCCTGTGCGCCTCAGGATTGATTTTAAGATTCTTTTAGTGGTTTTTAAATGTCTCAATGGTCTCGCACCATCTTATCTTGCAGAGCTGCTATTGCCCTATGAACCCCCGCGGACATTAAGGTCCTCTGGTACTGGACTACTAACAGTTCCAAAAGTCAGAACTCACACTTATGGTGAGGCTTCTTTCCAGTTCTATGGGCCCCGTCTGTGGAATAGTCTGCCGGAGAACCTGAGGGCTGCAGAAAATGTTGTTGTTTTTAAGAGCAGGCTCAAGACCCATCTTTTTAACTGCATTTCCTGAACTGGTTCATCTCTATCCAATACTACTGTATTTAATTTTATTTATTTATTTTGTGTGTGTCGTTTGCTTTAATTTTGTGAGTTTATTGTTTTATAATTCTGTACAGCACTTTGAGCTGCTTTTAGTATGAAGGGTGCTTTATAAATAAAATTGATTGATTGATTGATTGATTTCTTATACCTGAGTGAGCCGCACGAGCGGCATGGATTGTTTATTTAAAATAATCAAGTGCAATCCGAACTGAGCCTTTAAGCCCCCAGCATACTGCATACATCCGTACGCGTGTCCATACGCACGTACTGTACGCAGAGAGTTCAGACATACTCGAGCATCCACCCTGAGCAGCTGCAGCGCAACTCTACAAACAAGGAGCGTTTACCTACGGGACAAATTGAGGTCGCTGATTGGTCATTTGCTGACACGCCTACTGAATTGATTGACAGGTTGGGTGGGGGAAAAAAGACGAGAGCTGGCAGCTCCAGCCGCAGCGGTGTTCTGTGTTTATATGTTAATAAAAAGTTCTAAAAAATAAAAAAACAGGGAGCGCTGGTCCTGCAGCCCACACATCAGACCAGCACACCAGGAAATCTGCAGAACCTCCCGCAGCCACGTTGGACCTGAGTTTAATTCACTCGTGACAAATTCGTTCATTTCTCATCATTTCAGTCATGGAGTCAACGGAGGAGGAAGCGATCACTGCCTTTTGGCAAAAAAAAAAAAAAAGGCCAGATCAGGGATGAAGAAGGGGAATTTAATACATTTGTGTCGCATACAAAATAGTCCGGCGCTGGGCAGTTTATTGTGCAACACCGCGTTTGCGTACGTGGTCGTAAAATTTGAGCTTTGCGCGTACATGCCCTGTGGGGGTACGCTTGTACCTCTGCGTAGGACGTGCGTACAGCTGTGTATGGATGTACGCGGAGGTCTACTGGGGGCTTTAGTCCCTCTCTGCGATCACTGAGCGGGCCAGACCACCGGAAAATGTCCCAGTGCTCCCGATGGCCAGTCCGCCCCTCACCACAATGCTCTGGTTGATCGCCTTCCATCAATCAGCCAATTGTGTGTTGTGAATACAATCTTACATTGATAACAGGCAAAAGAGTGAGTCTGTGAAAGTCAAACCTCGATGTATCGAGGAACTACTGTATTTTGGTATCTATATAATGATTCTTGAACCTTATTGGACAAACACATACAGTACTTGGATTCACCGTGACATGATGTCAGAAGGACCAGGAGCACACTGAGCAGATGGAAAGATTTAACTCGTGAAAACAGGAAAACTAAATATTATTAGCAGCTTTTCTTTTGAGGATTTCATCCCTGTTTAAACCCGTATGTTTGAGCCAGAAATGTTGTGGAATGCGATCCCTAGTGAGTGACCCTCAGTGGTATCTGTCTGTAAAGCGCCTTCTCATTAGCTTCATATCTCAGATGTAGTGGCAACATCCATCTTTTTTTCCACAGTCTGTGTACTACACTAAGATTTCAACCACTATGTTCCATAATTAGGATTTGGGGAGTTCTCTCTTTTGACCTTAGCATTTCTCCTTCACTGAGGCAAAACTTCTGCTCCCAGAGTGTAAGAGCAATTTTTCATCGCTTCTCCAAACTTGTGGCACACTGTCGCCCCACAGTCCTCCAGATATAAATTAACTTACAGAAGGCGGAAAAGTACCGCAGAGGGCAAGCTTGTGTGTTACTGTATAAAGAAGGATGCAGAACATTGTTGGGAGCAGAATGTCACTTCGAAGAGTCTCCGAGCTTATTAGCAGTGATAGGAATTCAGCCTTTGTGTTCCTGCTTTCCTTTGATGGTGCATTTTCACTTGTTAAGGGATGAGATTACATGTCTGAGGAACACACAGAAAGACCCCTCCAGCAGCTCTTTCTCTTTTTTTAGACACACTAGCACGCATGCACACGCACACACACACACACACACCTATCTTTTTTAATCTATCTCTTTACAGGCATGTCCAGTTTGTTTAATTATAGATTAAGTTCACAATTGAAGCTTATTGGCTCCAAATCACAGAGGCTCCTGGCATGAATCCAGACCACAGAGTGCAAAAGTCTGTGCAGATTCTCCTCCTCCTCCTCCTTCGCTAGCCCACGGTGCCGAGCATTCACTTACACTGAGCATCTCCTAAATCTACACTGACAGCCAGCAAACACTGAACACCTTCAACAGCCACGACTGTCAGCATCTTTGAACAACACCCACCGCAGACTACCTGACTGCACACATTTCTTTATTCGCATGCACACACACACGCATGGAGATGAGTTCACCGTAGTGGTTAATACACTAACATCCCTTTGACAAGCTTTGGGCCTGACAGCAGGGATCAAACTGTCTTTTAGAGCCACAGACCTGTGACTTGAACAAAGCTTCACACAGTTTTCTTTAAGTTTTTAATTGATGTCAGATCGTTTCTGTTGCAGTGCTAACAAACCACATTTTAGTCCCACATCAAGACAGCCGTCAACATCAACGAGGACCCTCATCAATATGCATATCGTGAGAACCGATCAACAGAGGACGCCATCTCCTCCGTGGTCCACACTGCTCTCACCCACCTGGATCAGAAGGACTCATACGTGCGTCTGCTCTTTGTGGACTTCACATCTGCCTTCAACACCATGATCCCCCAAACTCTGATAGACAAACTATCCACACTTGGACTAAGCCCCTCTATTTGTAACTGGGTCTTAGACTTCTTAACAGACAGACCACAGTCCGTGAAGATCCACAACTTCTCCTCCTCCACCATCACCCTCAGCACTGGCTCTCCTCAAGGATGTGTGCTGAGCCCTCTTCTGTTCACTCTGCTCACATATGATTGTACAGCCACACATCCAGGCTGTCATATTGTTAAGTTTGCAGATGATACAGCTGTGGTGGGATGCATCACAGATAATGATGAATCCAGCTACAGACAGGAGGTGGAACATCTGGAGAGCTGGTGCAAAGAGAACAACCTTCACATGAATGTGAAGAAGACGAAGGAGATGATTGTGGACTTCAGAAGGAACAAACACACCCACACCCCACTGTATATAGGTGGATCTGCGGTGGAGGTGGTCTCCAGCTACAAATACCTGGGTGTACACTTGAATGATAACCTCAGCTGGAGCAATAACACCACCAGCCTGATCAAGAAAGGTCATCAGAGACTCTACTTCCTCAGACGGCTGAGACGAGCCGGTCTGAGAAGCCCAGTCCTCACCTCGTTCTACAGGTGTGCAGTGGAGAGCGTCCTGTGCTCCAGCATCAACGTGTGGCATGGAGGCTGCACAGTTGCAGAGAGAAAAGCTCTGCAGAGAGTGGTGAAGGCTGCACAGAAGTCTGTGGGAGTCAGTCTCCCCACCATCACAGACATTTACACCTCCAGATGCAGAAAAAGAGCCACCTGCATCATGAAAGACCTCACTCACCCAGCACACTCACTCTTTGCACCACTCCCCTCGGGACGGAGGTTGAGGAGCATCAAATGTAGAACCACTAGACTGAGAAACAGCTTCTACCCTGAGGCTGTCAGACTCATGAATAAATAAATAATAAGAATAAACACTGCAAAATGTCACATCATACTGATACTGTACTGATCTGTTTCTTGTTGCTGCGTTCATCTGTGACCATCTGCTCATGTTCGTGCTGCTGTTTATAATGATGTTTTTCTACTACATTAGGGCTTAGTGTATTACTAGCTGATGTGATGTCTCTCTTAGTTAATCCTAGATGTTATTATTGTATTTCTCTTGCATTTGTTGTTGGATGTAACTGGGACCCTGTGTACATAATCTCGTTTTCAACACATGTACTACATGCGGTGCAAATGACAATAAATTCTCTCTGACTCTGACTCTGACTTTAATATGATAATTATCTATGTTCTGTGAATAATTTGCTCCCCTTCCCCCTTACTAATTGACTGATGATTTTAAAGAGGAATGTGCCACAACATCTCAGAGGAGGAGCAAGACTTTAGTCAGATCTTTTCAAACGAAGAACCCATTTGCTCCTGTGACTTTTAATTGGTGTTTTGTTGAAGGCAACTGGAAGGAATGTGAGAATGCGGGTAATGGCTTTGCCATAAATGTTGTGCCTTTATGCTAATAGTGAACTGGGTCAGTTTTATTTGACACTTTAAAGCTGAGCTTGTTTACTTGGAAGGAAAAAGAGGCAGAGACACTGTCCGAACTCAATTAATGCTGCCTAAATGAGCGGTGGCTAGAGCAAGATGTGTTGTTTTTGTGTGTGTTATCTTTGATGTTTGAACCTCGATGTGTCCCCAGCTCCTACGTTTGATTACGGAGACATGCCGTCGCCACTAAGCGAGACCGAGAGTACAATTACTGTGCTGCTGCGCCCCGCACAAGGCAGAGGAGCACCCGTCAGGTGAGGAGACAACCCCTCAGACCTGCATCATTTACTCTTTTAATCCCACATGTGGCTTGTTAAAGTTGAATATCCACTCCAGCACTTACCAGGTGGTGGTTGAGGAGGAGACTGTGAAGAAAGTGAAGCGAGAGCTGGGCCTTCAGGATTGTTTCCCGTTGCCCATGTCTCATGGTGAGGCGCAGGCCCGAGGTACGCCACACTACTACACAGCAGAGCTGCCCCCCAGCAGTCTGCCAGAAGAAAGTCCCTTCACCGTTGGAGACAATCACACGTACAACGGCTACTGGAATAGCCCTTTGGACCCTCGCAAGAGCTACCTTGTCTACTTCCAGGCTATGAGCAACTTTAAAGGGGTAAGTGATCAAACTCACCCTCCCAGTGGTGCTTCAGTTCTAGAAACATTTAGTCATAAAGCCATAAGGGTTCCCGGGTACTGTTCACTGGGGAATCTGGAATTAGTAACAGTTTCACTTTAAGCATCATCCATAAAAATGCAGCTGCTAATCTCGGCCAAGTGCAAATAAGTTTAAACCGTAGTTACATTTGTGTAGAAAGAGTGTACAGTACAGTAGTTGAACTCTGACACTCCCGCTGTGGAGCAGTGTTATTTTCTGCATGGCTACACCTACTGTTTAGGAGAGGAACTGCAGGAAGTATTAAACATTTCAAGGAATAAACTACAAATCTGTCATGTTGACGACAAAAACTGTTTGCTCTATGACTTGTTCATTCATTTCATAGCTTGATAAAGCGACTCAAACGTTATTACAGTCGGATAACTTATAAATAAAAATCTCCTCAATCACATGCAAAAATATGACATCAAAAGCCTTTCAAGGCAGACGGTAGTGCAGAATGGAAGGGTATAATTTAAGGAAGTCTTAATGAAATCAAACAATCAATACTGCTCAACCCTACCAGCTGTAAACAGTATTCACAGTAATTCTGAGCCAGTGTATGTACAGTATCTACTTTACAGTTTAAGTCCTGGGGACTTCTGCTTAAGGACAATAGCAAGAAGTGTCTGTTATTTGAGATCACAAACTTTGAGAGCTTATTTCTGCTGTCAGAGATTGTGCAATGGAAACGATTTTCTTTTGCTTTGATTTTTGTCAGCTAAACCGTTTCTGAAAGGGAAATTACTTGCATGTGTTATTTACAGCTATCAGCGCTGTGATTAGCTGAAATTACTTACTTCAGCTTTCAATTCAAACGTTTTCATCTACCTTCTTACTGCTTTCGTCTTTGTCCTGTTACTTCAAGTTGTCTTTCACTCATTATTTTTTTTGTGTTTGCCTAATCAGCTCATTATCTTTAAGAATAACCAGTAATAATTGACCAAAGTAACACGAAAACAAAGAACCTTAACAAGTCTGCCTTCATGTGTCTTGGTTTTCCATCTTGTTGGTAAAAGAACTGGGTGTTTTTTTCTACTTTGCGATGTCTTTTTGTATCATTTACTTCAGACAAATTTGAACAATGCCACATTCCTTATCCAATTTATTTTACTGGCAAAGCTGCTACCTTGGTGAGGTGAGTCCTTAGGAATAATTGAGCAAAGGTGGAAATGATCAGAGCTAGAAAAGAGCTGCTGCTTTAAATCCATCAGACAAGTGTTGCTTTAGGTACCGTAAGTGAGCCATCGGTGATCAATAACTGGTGTTAATCTATGCAAGATGGGTCACTAGTAGAGGTGGGGGCGAAGTTTATTTTTAGATGCATTGCATTACAGGTAGGCTATAGAGGATTTTGAATTGGTTTTTAAATGTCAAAAATCCGTTTTTTTAATGTTCATCTGTACTGCCACTTTATAAGAGTGAGTAGAGTACCAGTAGTTGCTGCCTGTTGCCTTAATTTTGTCCTGGTAGTTACCATAGCTTCTTGTAATAGAAAAATGTTGATGTACAGCTTTGTTACCACTTGTTTTCTTTGCTGAACATTGAAAAATAAAGTAAGAGTTAAAGTTTTCAGAGCTTTAAAGTTTTTAATGTATACTTTGAAATGTTTAATTTGTTTGAATTCACAGTCATAAGTTAATAATGTTAGCTTTCTATAACATCATTAACCCTTGGAAGACCTTATGAGGAAAAATCAGCTACACATTTAGTAACCTACGCTCTCGTGTTCCGCAAGAGAAAAAAATATGCAACATTAGAATACACTATAAATACAGATTTTTATCTCATATTTATCTATAAAATAATGCATTACTCTCAGTAATATTTTATCTTTACACTTCTATCCCTATACTTTAAATTTTATGTTAGCTCACAAGGTGTGCTTGGCTTTTATATTTGAGAGCCTCTGTTAAAATCAGGGAGGGGTCAACGTACCCCAGAAGCAGTACCTTTTCCCGGCCAGATGTCGCTGTGACGTCCCGCCTCTCATCTTGTTCAACAGAA
Organism: Garcialebias charrua; assembly: GCA_038048925.1. Classification (NCBI taxonomy): domain Eukaryota; kingdom Metazoa; phylum Chordata; class Actinopteri; order Cyprinodontiformes; family Rivulidae; genus Garcialebias; species Garcialebias charrua. The sequence continues at coordinate 26,601 of JBBPBX010035418.1, forward strand.
TTGTTGTAGTTTGGATGTAAAGAGGAACAACTCACTTGTAATATGCACAAGTAAACGTTCAATACTAAAAATGTATTTCACATGCATAGAGGATGTTCCACGGCTGACAGCAGCTGACTGTCATTGGTTTTGCTCAGAGCAGGACTTTATTATGCCCCTTTTCCACCGGTCGGCTCGGGTCGGATGTTACGTCATATGTGCGTCGCAGAGACCCCCTTTCATCCTTTTCCACCGGATATTCCGTGCTAAGCCGCGCGAGATTTCTTGAGATTTTCGGGCTGGTTTCAGAGGGGTACTGAGGCGAGCTCACCCGCTCCGGAAGTAGGAAGGAGGAGACTCGAGCAGTTTTCACGGAAGCGAGGGAAGTGATCACGGCAGGACTTTACATGAATAACACGGTAAAAACAATTATTATTTTTAAAATTTATAGCAAAGATGGGTCTTCAGCTGAACGTGTCCTTAATAAAATCACGTATTGCTCAAAACTGCAGGATTTTAAAAAGCAGGTTCGCCACGAGCAACACGCGGCGCGCGGGCGGCTTTATGTCTTTAAATGTAGCTCAATGAACAGATATAAAATATATTTCATAGCTGACTTTATAGTACGAGGGCTCCTGAGCTTAACCACGCTTTAATATTGTCACGTAGTGGTCAAATATGCTGCATTTAAAGTAGTTTCGCTTTGACTTCTTCCAAAACTGTGCTTGCACAACGAAAATAAATTATAAAAATTCGAATTTTATTTCAAATAACTCCAACAGGATACATTTAGTATATGAACATGTTGTGATCACACTATATTTTTTTGAAAAATATCAGCTATGTGGTTTTTGATAGAATTGATAATATGTGATACAAAGTACAAGGGAGAAAATTAATGGAGGTAGCTTGACACATTTATGTCTATAAAACATTGAATTTTATTTCAAATAACTCCAACAGGATACATTTAGTATATGAACATGTTGTGATCACACTAGATTTTTTTGAAAAATATCAGCTATGTGGTTTTTGATAGAATTGATAATATGTGATACAAAGTACAAGGGAGAAAATTAATGGAGGTAGCTTGACACATTTATGTCTATAAAACATTGAATTTTATTTCAAATAACTCCAACAGGATACATTTAGTATATGAACATGTTGTGATCACACTGTGTTGTTTAAAAAAAAAAAAACAGTTTCTGGACTAAATTAATCACATTTTTCTTTTACAGTCAACAGAAGAAAATCGCCAGAATTCAACAACCTGTGTCATCTTCTGGAGGAAGACGTGAGACACCAGATGGAAATTTGTTACTTCTGTTTGTCACTTCAAACTTTTCCTATTAAACGTTATATTTTCTTAAAGACCGTGTAAAGTGAAATTAAATGTGTGTTTTTAGTTTGTCACATGGCATAAATATGTGTTATTAATCACCCATTTAAATCTGACTGATTAAAAACATTGTTTACCTTATAAAATTAAGTCTCAAAAATCATGAAAAAACCTTATTTTCTCTTGGTCTGGAACGCTAGGGGCGTGTCAGTGCGTGGGCGTGGTTTCAGGCAGCTGCGCTGGTCCTGCTCGTGTCCCACAGTGGAGAGGCACTGAGGCAGACAGCAGAGCCAGTAAACCTGCTCTGTTTTTATCCGAGTTCTGTCTGTAACAGCAGCTACTTTTTCCAAGAGTTACGCTGTTTTTGTAAATAGTTTTCTTGTGTGTTTTTAATCTGGAATGAATTAAAAAAAAAAAAAAAAAAAGAGTTGCACCATGCGGGATTTGAACCCGTGGGCTTTGGGACGGAAGGCAAGCGCTCTAACCATTGTCCCAACCAGGCATTACAGATACTCAGCATAAAACGACGCAGTATAAAAACATGTTATGATTTGTACGGGTGCCCTGACCATTGCGACATCCAGGGAAGATGCACGAACGAGGCATAATTGATTAGCTAGCTAACAATGAACAAAATATCTATGCTATTGCTATCTGATGCTGTCTGCGATTCGCGAGTGAACGGCTCCACCGAGGCGAATTTATACGGCCGGAGCTGCAGGGGGTGGGGGCTATACTAATGAGGACCGCGTGACGAAACGCGGTCACGTTTAAAACACGCCTAAAAAATCCTGAACCAGAAATATGTTTATACACAGTTTGCTCTATAACTCCAAAATTAATTGAGCTACAATTTTGAGACTTTTTACTCATTTACAAGATTACAATTATCACATTTATAATGTTTATTTAAGAAAATGTTGAAATTCACTTTACACGGTCTTTAAGTGGTGTCCTCGAACATTCAATTTCCTAAACTTATTTTATAATGTGAAGTGTGTATTGTGTTTAAATCCATACTGGAAGTTAAGAGAACTTTCCATTTGCATTTGACCTTTAAAGAATCATAAGATAAAGATTATTAGAATCTGCTCAACTGTTATTACGTTATAAATTATTTGGTTCTAGGATGAAGTCATACAAAAAAAGTCAAAAATTAAAAGTGGCCAAAGTCCTTTGGACAGTTTAAAGTTAAAGAATTCACAGACCATCCATCTACCATCTACCATCTACCACCCAGCAGCAACTTTACCAGGGAAACTCTGGCAGTTTCAAAGATCACAGTGTGATGTTTTAAATCAACTTTATTTATAAAGCACATTTTAAAAACCACAGGGTCAACCAAAGTGCTGTACAATAACATAAAAGACAAGTTAATTAAAAACTATAAAAAGCATACAAAAATAAATACATATACCAGTCTTACTGCAGGTGTGTTAACATGCCATAAAAGATAAGATCACGTGTTAAAAGCCAAGGAATAAATGTGTGTTTTTAAATAAGATTTAAAAAGTTTTGAGGACTGTCAGCAGCAACTGCTCAGCTGATCTGAGATCGGGGAGGGCAGGAAGGTTGAAGCAGCTCAGACAAATATGGTTTTGCAACTTTATCAAGCACCTTGTGCATAACTAAATAATAAAATATGCTTTAATACATCTTTATTGTAAAAATACTAAATTGGAAAATACATGGGTTTAAAGAAGGCAACAAGGTAGGATTATGAATTGGGTTTAAAGATTACAGCTCATGAGGTACTCATTATAGCATGACATCTCTTTCACAACATTCTGTCAAAGCCTTTATTGTGTTCTTCTTCTAGTGGTGGCTAGTACTGTAGTAAATAGCTTGAGGGAACACTACTGCCACCATGTGGTAAGACGAGTAGGATTCTGGACCCCGCCCACAGAAGGGGTACAAAAAAGCTGTGGAAACAGAACATAGATGTGACCCGACCCGAACTGAGCCGACCTGAGCCGATCCAAAGCCGAGCCGAGCGGTGGAAAAGAGGCATTAGTGTGTGCACTGCGCTCCTGCAGCGCTCTAGTGTCTGCGGGAAAGTAAAAGCAAAAAAACAGCTTAGAAATAAGTGTTTCTACCGTAGGGTTAAACAAACAAAAAATAATAATAATAATTCTAAAAAAGCTAAGTCTGGTCCTCTGGACATTCAAAAAACAAAACAAAACAAAGCAAAAAATTGTAGAAATGTTTCATCTTTCGTCCGAGGCCATCTTTGTGAAAAGAAACCGTCCATCATTAAACAGAGGTGGAGGCCTCCAGGTTCAACTGTCCCCCTCTTACAACGCTGTTATTGCTAGTATCACTCAGCCCTCTATGAATAGCAAACAACCATCAGGGTGCTAACGATCCATCGTTAGGCTGATGGTCCTCCTTGATCATGTGAGCAGCTGGTTTCAGGCTGTCATCAGCCAACTGGTTGATCCACTGTGAGAGGGTGCTATTTATAAGACTGAGCTGAATACAGCAGCTCAGACTGAGGAAGTCTTTCGGACGAAAGACGAAACGTTTCTACATAATTTTTATTTTTTGCTTTGTTTTGTTTTGTTTTTTGAATGTCCAGAGAACCAGACTTAGCTTTTTTTAGATTTTTCTACCTGGATTATTTAGCATGCATCAGGGAATAATAATAATTAGGAAAAAGTCCATGTCCAAATACGAGAAAACAGAAGTGTTTGACCAACATTTAAAAATCAAACGTTTTCATCTACCTTCTTACTGCTTTCGTCTTTGTCCTGTTACTTCAAGTTGTCTTTCACTCATCAATTTTTTTGTGTTTGCCTAATCAGCTCATTATCTTTAAGAATAACCAGTAATAATTGACCAAAGTAACACGAAAACAAAGAACCTTAACAAGTCTGCCTTCATGTGTCTTGGTTTTCCAAGACACAAACAACCATCCCTGTGTCAATGCTAGAACCTTCAGTTTATTTTATAGATATACTTTTTACTGTATACTTTTTATACTACTATGCAAAAACTCAGGACAGTATTACACTTTTATTATTTCATTTTATGCTTATGTTCATTGGGTGTTTGGTGTTTTAGGGGTGTTTGGTGTTTCAGTGTTGGTGTAAATTTTCATACTTTTATACTATTATGAAAAAACTCAGGACAGTGTTACACTTTTACTATTTTATGCTTATGTTTATTAAATGTTTTAGTGTTTAGTGTTTAGATGGTTACTGTTGCACCGAGGGACTGAGAGAAACGCAATTTCGGTCCTGTGTATGTCCTGTACATATTGCAGTTCTGACAATAAAGTTGACTTTGACTTTTGAACAAGGCCTCATTTTTGGCTACTGGGTCTGAAGTGTTTGGTGGGCTGGAGGGTCTTCACAAAACTCCAGACAGGACTTTTTAAAGAAATTGTCAAATAATCATTTTGGGCCTGCTAATGGAGAAAAGGCCACATTTATACACTTATTTATTTATGTTTTATTATATATTTTATTTATTTATTTTCAAAAATTGCTGTAAAATGAATATATTGTCAATTTTTTTATGTCAATGTCAATGCATATAGCACATAAAAACAACAAAATCTGACCTTAGTGCTTTGCACTTTACCGGTTGTCAAATTCAAATGAAAGCAATAAGAACAAAAATCAAATACATCTTGTGCCACTCAGGAAGAACATGAAAGTTAATAATGAAATACAACACATAAACAATAAACAAAAGACCCTTTACATAAAAAGTCCATTAAATTGGTTATTTTTATTTCAGGCTGAGATAGCTCTAAAAGATAACCATTCATTTTGATATTAAAATAATAATTAAAACATTTTTATGCCATTAAATGAGGTGGCTGCATTTCGATCAAGGAAAACTTACTGTCATAAAGTTAAAAGCACTTCCAGTTTATGTTAAATTAGCGTTTATGCTAACTCCTGGTCGGCAGCCTGTAGTTAAGATTTTTTGTATAAATTTTGAACATTATAAGCATTAAAAATATGTAAATTGATGATTAATTTGGGTGGCACGGTGGCTCAGTCATTTGTGCTGTTGCTTGTCAGCGAGAAGGTTGCCAGTTCAAATCCCAGCCTGGGGCCTTTCTGAGTGGAGTTTGCATGTTCTCTCCATGCATGTGTGGGTTTTCTCCTGGTACTCTAGTTTCCTCCCACAGACCAAAAACAT
>JBBPBX010035419.1:0-20516 GCA_038048925.1 Garcialebias charrua
GCTCGTCTCAGCCGTCTGAGGAAGTAGAGTCTCTGATGACCTTTCTTGATCAGGCTGGTGGTGTTGTTGGTCCAGCTGAGATTATCATTCAAGTGTACACCCAAGTACTTGTAGCTGGAGACCACTTCCACCACTGATCCACCTATGTTCAGTGGGGTGTGGGTTTGTTTGTTCCTTCTGAAGTCCACAATCATCTCCTTTGTCTTCTTCACATTCATGTGAAGGTTATTCTCTTTGCACCAGCTCTCCAGATGTTCCACCTCCTGCCTGTAGCTGGACTCATCATTGTTTGTGATGCATCCCACCACCGCTGTATCATCCGAGGCTGCAAAGCTGTTCCTCCGCCTGAGACGTTCACAGAGTTGACCGAGCGTTTCCAGCCCATGTATCCAAGCACAGGAATCTCTGATCGGACACACGGTCCGTCCAAAGCCAGCTGTCGAAGCCGGAGCTAACCGAAGCTAATCGAAAACTGCCGAAAACTGCTGGAAACTACCGGAAACTGCTGGAAACTGCTGGAAACTGCGTAAATTGGCTTCAAAATAATAATAATAATAATAATAATAAAAATAATACTTTATTTATAAAGCCATTTAAAACAACCACAGCTGCAACAAAGTGCTGTACACATAAAATCAAGAACATTTAAACACATAAAATAAGATTTTTCAAAAATAAAAAAAATAAATGAGATGCGTGACGTAAACCCGAAATGTCGTAAGTCGAGGCCGTCGTAAGTCGAGGACTACCTGTATATGTATTTTACTGTAACGGACAAATGTGAAAATATATCAACCCTTACGTAAACATTTTGCATACTGATAAATATATGCTTATCAACTTGAAAACATTTTTATTTTTAATTTACAAACCATTTTTAGGGGAATAAAGGTCAAATGCACTTTCATTATTGCAGCTTCTCTGCACCTCTTTTTCCACTGTTACAAACTAAAAATGTCACATTTGTTTTTTGGAGCCACCATAAAGTCAGTAAGACAGAGTGTCATTTGATCCACTGGCTCATTGGTGTGACGGGTCCCTTGAGTCTGAAGAGCGCTTCCAGTAAACCTCAGATACTCTTGTGATAAAGGCTTCACTGGAGGGCCAAAGTGATCTTTCAGTGGGAAATGACGGCTGCTTGTCACATTATCACCATCACTCTAGTAAGAATCAATCAATACCCATTTTGTGAAGGTCCATCTGGGAGAGCCGCTGTTCTCTGTCTAAGGCTTGTTGATGCTGCATTTTCTCTCACTCAGTAAAGGACCAGATGATTCTGATACTAGAGTCACAAGAAATTAAGATCAAGTAAAGCAAAACAGAGCTGAAGAAATTCTTTAGGTTCACAGTTCAGTTCTTACACTTTACATTTCAACATTTCGTTTTGTCACAATCCTTAAACAAATATCAAACCTTGCTGGATCCATGAATTGTTGACTCTTTGAGGTAGATATGAACCGGAAACAGCTCACAGCTTTGTGAAGTTTCTTTCAGCTGGTTTACAGATGAACAGGACAAGACTGAAATGTCCTCAGGTTTTATAGAAAACAAGGCAAAGCAGATGGAGAGTTAACGACACCTTTGATCTTGCCGACACGTGGTCACATGGTTAGCCTGTTTGAATTGTTTCAGGCAAGACTCATGTCTACAATAGCTTATTTTATTAACTATTTGGAAAATATTATTGCTAATGTAAATTTGACTCTACATATATATTTACATTGCTTTACTGGTCATGATGTTGACAATATACTGGATATGTTAAGTGTAGTAGATAAATTGGACTGGTAATGGACCATGTTTTATTTTGGGATGGGCAAAATATTAATACTGTATATCAACTTAAGACTGCATTTACTGAAATACTACATTATTTTTTATATATGCCAAAAATAATAAAAACCTAGTGTAAAAGAAATACTGTTGAACTGAGGTTAATCACTTATTCAAGGTCTTACTCTTTATTCCTTGTATGCTAGGTTAGATGCTTTGCTTTGTAAATGAATAAATATCAATGGTTGTAACAGTTCCGCTAATCCACTAACCGTTAGCGTTTTCTCTATTTTGGAAACCATTAGCAGAATTAGCTTCCACTACATTAGGTTTTGCCAATTTTAAGTTCACCAAGAAAATTCACAAGCTTGTTTTGAGCTTACTATGTGTAGCAGGGGTGCAGGAATTTTTTTTTATTTTTTAAAAGAATCGAGATTCTTAGTCCTGGCGATTCAGAATCGATTCTAAAAGCCCCAAAAGTGATTTTTTTTTTTACATTAAAACCCAAAAGATAAAGAAAATAAAACCATACCTCATCGTATATGAAAGAATACATAAAATGAAAGGTGGCAGAAAGAAGAAGAAATCTGACCCGAACCAGTGACCTCCAGGACCCGATAAGGATAGCACTTTGGTTGGCCTTGTAGCAGCTTAAAGTGCTTTATAAATAAAATGGTATGGTATGGTATGGTAAGGATAAAGCGGGTAAAGATGATGGATAGATGACTTTTGTTGAAAAGATTTACCAAACAAATCTTTTAAACAAAATCCATCCATACACATTTGAAACATGGATGAATGCAATATGATTTTGAAGTCTATTTTATTTTGAGTTAAATGTTTATGCAATACAGTAGGCTGAAATCTTTGTTTACATTTGTATTTTGAATTATTTGTGATGGACTGGAGACATGTCCAGGGTGTCCCCTGCCTCTCGCACAGTGACTGCTGGATATAGGCACCAGTGACCTTCGGGACCCGATTAAAGCTGCTGCATTCTATATGGAAGCCATTGTGTCTCATATTTCAAATTAAAATGGATTAATGGAAATGCTTTTTAGTTTCCAAATAAAGCAGCACATTTTGACTCATGAATAAAATTAAAAATGAATAATCCAAACAATTTGAAAATGCAAATTGTTCTTAGTTTCCTCTGCAGTTCTGCTACACAATGAGCAGTCTTGAAGAAGAAAATGAAAATGATTTATTTTATTTATGAGACAAAAAAGGCAGCTTGACTTTGAAATGAAAAAGCTTTTTTGCTAATACATTTTAATTTTCAAATTTGACATTTCAAAATGAATTTTGGTCACTTTTTACTGGGACATGTTTTGAAAATTAAATGTTAAACGTTATTTTATTTATCTTTTTAATTAATTTACACAATGAGCAGTCTTGATTTAGAAAATGATTTAATTTAAATTTTATTTATGAGACAAAAAAGGCAGCTTGACTTTGAAATGAAAAAGCATTTCTGCTATTTCATTTTAATTTTCAAAATTGACATTTCAAAATGAATTTTGGTCCCTTTTTACTAGGACATATTTTGAAAATTAAATGTTAAACGTTATTTTATTTATCATTTTAATTAATTTACAAATTGAGCAGTCTCGAAGAAGAAAATGAAAATGCAGTTTGGATTATTCATTTTAAATTTTATTTATGAGTCAAAATGTGCTGCTTTATTTGGAAACTAAAAAGCATTTCCATTAATCCATTTTAATTTGAAATATGAGACACAATGGCTTCCATACATTTATTCATATACCCATCTGTTCACAATTCAGGCTGCTGTATTTATACTGTATTATTTGACATTATTAATGTTTGCTACAAGCATACATTATTGTTTTAAATATATTTTTTATTTGTTTACATCATTGTTTAATCTTTTCATGATTTCAATTGAAAATTGTTTCAGAATTGAAAATCGTTTCAGAATCGAAAATCGATTCTGAATCGAAAATCGATCCTGGAATGAAAATCGTTTTAGAATCGAAAATCGATTTTTAATCGAATCGGTGCATCAAAAATCGGAATCGAATCGATTCTCCTGACACTGAGAGATTCACACCCCTAATGTGTACATTTGACCAGACATGATTGGTCGATGCAGCTTCAACTGGAAGTATCATGATCTGGTGTGGATTTTGAACCCAGAGTGCAGACAGAACTCTGGGAACTTGAAGGAAAAAACAAAGAATGATATTTATTTAACAAAATGGCTGACGTGGCAGCAAAAACGTACATGTGGTATTAACAAGAGATCTGGAGGGAGACAGAGCATGATGCCTTGACAGGACAATCCATGGACAGGAACAACAAAGAGACGCAGAACTTATAGGGGCACTGATGAGCAGATAATCACAAACACCTGGGGAAGGACAACGAGGAACAGGTGACAGAGGCAGGAGCTGGAGCTGATTACATGAACACAAAAAACAACCAGATCCTCTCAGGAAGGAGACAAAGATGTGTGACACAGACTGACAGTCGTCTTAAAGATTGCTTCTCTTTAATCCTTGGAGCAATGTGCCGCGAGTGCTGCACAGGCACTCTTTCAGGTCATCTCCTGGTTTATTGTCTCACACACTGAAAGAATAAGAGTTATTGGGAATTACATCTATTCTAATCAGTAGCCGTGTTTCCATCAAGGTTTCTAGATGCGCATTTTGAAGCATCGCATCAGAAAAGCTAAATGGAAACGGCATAATTCGAGTTAACTTCCTCTAATTCGCTCTAAAGTTGATACACTCGCTTGAGGTAGATTTTGGGGGGTCGAAACAGAGCTGATGCGCAAAACGACAGATGGAAACAGATTTGCCGACTCAGTTCTGCCGTAGCGAACATTCACGTCACGTGACTGATCAGCTGTTTCCGCTCCGGACAACATGTAACATCGCTAAAACTAGTTGGCATGACAGAATAAATACAACTTGCCCGATAGCAACACATACCTGAAATATTCTCTCCATTTTGACGAGATGTGTGGTCGGGTTCTGTTTTCAACCGCTACTTCCTGTTTACTGTATGCGTAACGCTGACGTCTGACGTAATGACGCTGACGTCTGACGTAATGACGCTGTGCGCGGCCCGGTAGATGCTCATCTCAGCCATCTCAAGCTAGATTCATACTTGACGCGTCGCGCAGCGCGCGAGGGTGCGCGCTCCAAAAGTGACGCAATTTCACAGTCCCCGCCCCTGCGCGTTGGCCCCGCGCAGGGGATTAGCGCGTGCCGTGCACCTCTGAATTTTTGAAACTCCGCAAGCCCTGCGCGCGCGCGGTGGGCGCTACGATTTGATTGACAGGTCCTCACCGACAGCCTTCACCCTCTTCACGCCGGAGCCTGCAGCTGTTTGCGCCGCTGTGGTCGTGGAGACGGAGTCGCGACGCATGGAGGAATGTTTTGTGACACAAAATGTATTAAATTCTCCTTCATTCCTGATCTGGAGTCGGACTTTTCTTTTGTTTTTTCGCCAAAAGTCACGTGATCGCTTTCTCCTCCGCTGACTCCATGCATTAAAACCGCAAATAAAGACAACAGTTCAGCACGCGAGCAGAAAGCTATTTGTTTTTGTTGTGTGACGTCAAACAGTTCTTCTTCTACGGTTGATTTCTTCTTCTACACCTTTCTTGCAACATATGCACAGGTTTTAGAGGGTACTGCCTCCTGCTGGTCCGTAAAAGAACAGCACTTTGCCATGCGCCGCTGTGCGTCAACCATAAACACAGAGGCGACACTGTAAACGCATTTCGCTGCACGGCTGTGTGCACGTGTGGCGCGCGCGCTCCAGCCTGCGGACCAAAGCGAAAGTCTAACTCAGCCTTCAGGAAGTAGAGTCTCTGATGAGCTTTCTTGATCAGGCTGGTGGTGTTGTTGCCCCAGTTGAGGTAATCATTCATGTGTACACCCAAGTACAGTACTTGTAACTGGAGACCACTTCCATCATAGATCCTCTTATGTTTAGTGGGGTATAGGTGTGTTTGTTCCTTCTGACATCCAAAATCATCTCCTTTGTCTTCTTCACATTGATGTGAAGGTTATTCTCCTAGCAACAGCTCTCCAGGTGTTCCACCTCCTTCCTGTAGCTGGACTCATCATTGTTTGTGATGCATCCCACCACCACTGTATTATCTGCAAACTTTACAATATGACAGCCTGGATGGGTAGCTGCACAATCATATGTCAGCCGAGTAATTCTTTCACATTCTTTTTCAACACTTGACATCCTGGAACCGGAACCTCTCAATTCTCTCTTCAGACCCTATCTACCAGAAAAAAAACGTTTTCAGTAAGACATTCTACTGCACGTATCTATGAAAGATTACTCCCGTTTCAGCCAAGTACTCACCTTGTCCCCTCTTCCTTATCTGCTTACTGATCCAGCACTTGTAAATAAGAACACTTATTTTTGTAACTCTGTCTCTGTCTCTTGCTCAGTCTGCCATTTGTGGTCAACAACTAACTGAAATCATGTTAGAATGCCACAGCTAAAATGACCCTCAAGGTGAGACTGGGCAAGGACAGCTACAACAGTCAATCCAAGTTCAAAACAAATGTATTGACCATCATGACCTAACCCTCCAAAAAATTATCTCCCAGCAACAAACAGCTCAGTCAAACCGCCAACAACTCAAAGGAATGATCTACTCTATCGAACAGAAACTGTTGGCTTGCCTATTGACACCCAGTACCCCTGAAATGCCCTGCCAGCCAGGACCATTGGCACCAGTCTACACCAGTCCGACAGTCCACTGGGAACCAGATGTCCAGCCTTCTGAATGCTTTGAAGGTAACACCAGTAAATGTGGTGGCTTTTTGTTACAATGTACTCTTTCCTTTAATTGTACTCAGCTAACCTACTCCTCAGATGCCACCCACACAAGTTTCGTTGTCAATGCTTTAAAAGGCGACACACTCCAATGGGCTCATGTTTATCTTCACAAGCATAAGATAGATTCAATAACTTTTTTCCCCCTTAGTCGAGGATTTCTGGCAGGTTTTTAATAAACCCCTGCAGCAAAATATTTTCACTATGGCAAGGAAACCAATCATTTGCTGAGTTTGCCTTCCATTTCTGCATTTTGGTGGAGGAATCAGGCTGCGGTGAGAAAGCTCTCAAAGAAGCATTTATCCATGTCTTAAACAAACAAATAAAAGATACGGTAAACTCGCTACCCATGAAACATCAGCAGACCTGAACCAGCTCATTACCCTGGCCACGAAAATCAATAACCACTTCAGAGAATGCATCATGGAGGAGAACTACATTTCCAATGAGTACCCCGATTCTGGAAGTAATTGGTCCTTTTCGTTACCCAGTCTGTCAGAATCCAAACCAGTACAGATAGGAAGGGCTCGACTCACTCCTGAGGAACGTCAATGCGGCATAACCCACAATGAGTGCCTGTATTGTGGTAAGAGACGACATGTACTCGTAGCATGTTGACTATGTTTCAAAGGAAGAGCCCATTAGTAAAACAGGAGATACTGGTGGGTATTTCTTCTTTATCTCCTGGAAAGAATTTGTGTACCTACTATCCTGTACATTAATACCACCAACTTTCCCATTCAGTCATTGATAGATTCCGAGGTGGAGCAAAACCTGATCAGCCGAGACCTAGTCGAGGAACCACAAATTCTCACGACAGACCTAACCCCTGCAGTCACAGTAGCCACCATCATGAGATGAACCGTCTCTTCAATCTGCATAAAGACAATAAAATTCAAGTTTGTGGTTTCTGGAAACCATCATGATGGGGTGAGTTCTTTGTTTTGGACTCTAAATCACTGTTGATTTTGGGATATATGTGGTTAAGCAAACTTAATCCACTTGTTAAATGGTCTCAAAATAGAGTTGAAAAATGGGGTGACTTGTGCTCTGAACAATGTTTACGTTCAGCCATACCTCCCGGTGTACTTTGTAACAACCCCAAGAGGACATTGACTTCTCTAGAAATCCCGAACTCTATCACTCCCTAGTTCCAGTATTCATTAAACAATGAGCGTTGTCTCTGTCGCCTCACAGACCCTATGACTGCCCCACTAACCTCCTTCTTGGTGCTCCCTTAACTATGAACAGGTTGTAATTTATTTATTTGATAGGGACAGACACACATCAACATAGACAAACTGAGTAAAACAGTATAACCTGTCAGGCCCTGAGAAGGAGGCTATGAGACAGTACCGTAAAAATTGCAGAGGTAGTCCCCGACTTACGAGCGAGTTCCGTCCCTAGGGGAAGCTCGTATATCAAAAACTTGTAAGCAGGATCACATAGTAAAAAATAAATAAATAAATAGATTTTTTTTCTTTTTTTAAATAAATAAATGAATACATGTACAGTACTGGACAGTCACCAAGCACTTAGACTATCCTAACATAGTTTTTAAAGATGAAGGAATAAGTTGAATTGTCTCCCTTTCACATAAAGGGAGCTAGCTCCCTTTATGGGAATGGAGCCTGCAGGGAGGAGGGAGACAATTCAACTGACTCCTTCATCTTTAAAAACTGTGTTAGGATAGGCTAAGTGCTTGGTGACTGTACAGTACTGTACATTTATCTATTTATTAAAAATATACAGTACTGTATATACAGTATTTTTATTTTTTTATTGTTTTTTATTTATAAATAGATAAATGTACAGTACTGTACAGTCACCAAGCACTTAGCCTATCCTAACACAGTTAAGGAGTCAGTTGAATTGTGTCCCTCCTCCCTGCAGGCTCCATTCCCATAAAGGGAGCTAGCTCCCTTTATGTGAAAGGGAGACAATTCAACTCACTCCTTCATCTTTAAAAACTGTGTTAGGATAGGCTAAGTGCTTGGTGACTGTACAGTACTGTACATGTATTCATTTATTTAAAAAAAAATTTAAAAAAAATATATATATCTATATTTTTTTTACGAGATGCATACTCGTAAGTCCGGGACCTCGTAAGTAAGAGCGCTCGTAAGTCGGGGACTACCTGTATAACACGCTCCTGTGTATAACACGTTTTGTCCAATTATTGTCAGTAAATTGGAAAAATCCATAAATAACACGCTTGGCGTATAACACACATCTATTATGCGTCACCGCTACGCAACGTGTCAGCGCCTCATTTGCCCTGCTGAAAATGGCGGCCACAGAAGCGAGCCAGCATGAAGGACTTTACAAGATAACACGGTAAAAACTATTATTTCTTTGCTGAGAAAAAATATATTTCTTAGCTGACATTATAGCACAAGGGTTCCTGAGCTTAACCGTTCCTTAATCAATTCACGAAATGGTCAAATCTGCTATTTAAATTGTTTCGGTTTGACTTCTTCCAAACAGTCTCGGGCGCTACGAAAATAAATTATAAATAAATCAAATTTTATCTCAAATGTCTTATACAGGTCAACAGTTTGTAAATTAAACCCATATAATTACACTCTGTAAGCCTAAAAAATATCCGGTGGTGTAAGAGCTGTTTATCTAAACAGTAGGTATCTGTTCACGTTAGCTAACTGCTAACAGATAAAAGAGCGATTTTTTTTAGCTCTAAATATCTTCTGCAGCTAACAGTTTGTAAATGACCATCACATAATTACGCTCTGTAAGTTTCAAGAAAATCCGCGGTGTGGTTTATGAGTTATCTTGCTAAAAAAAACAGCTAACAACACAGCAGAGGGTAGCTACCTCCAGAGCAGGAGGCCGGGCAGCGACATTCAGTCCGAGCAGAGGAGGCTTTTCGGACACATGAGCTAGAAACGGTCGGTGTACTCCTCTGGAAGTGTTACTGCACCATTTTTAGGCCAAAATGAAAAACGGCGATATCAGAGCCAAAAATGGGTCTAAAAATATGGGGAAAAATCCATAAATAACATGCTTCGGCGTATAACACGCAGGACATTCAAATGAGTAAAAAAAACTGCGTGTTATACGCCGATTTTTATGGTATATTGAGGATTCCTTAAAATCTGGCATAATTCATCCATCTACTTCTCCTGTTGGAGTAGGTTCTTTGTAAATAAGTAAGACAAAACACTCAGGCCATTGACTTCAGAGGATTAAACAGATAACTAAAAAAAAAAAAGCCCTCTGCCTCTTATGGATTCGATGTATGAAGAACAACTGCTAGATGCAGACCTCCGCAATGCCTACCACTTGGTGAGAATACAAGAAGAGGTTGAATGGAGACCACTTTCAAGACCCTTCTTCCATTTTTGGGTCACGTGGGTCGCCGGTGCCCATGTCCAGCAATCACTGTGCGAGGGGCGCGGTTGCAAGTCCATCACAGGGCCACACAGAGACAAACAACCATTCACTCTCTCACACACCTGGACAATTTAGAGTTACCAATCAGTCTAACATGCATGTTTTTGGTCTGTGGGAGGAAACCGGAGTACCCGGAGAAAACCCACGCATGCACGGAAAGAACATGCAAACTCTACCCAGAAAGGCCCTTGGACCAGGATTTGAACCATTGACCTGCTCGCTGAGAGGCAGCAGCTCTACCAGTTGCGCCACCGTGCTGCCCCAATTGAAAATAATTATAGCGTTTTCTAGGCTTTGCTCATTTATACCAGCAATGTATTCAAAACATCAGCAAGACCGTTGCCCCTCTCACTCAGCTGACCTCCACTCTCCGAAAGTTTTCTTGGACCCCGAACGCAAAGATAGCCTTGCAAGAGTTAAAAAAATATATATTTTTTTTTGCATGTGTTTATTTTTTTATTTTTGTCTTTTTTTGTGTCAGTTGGTTTATAATATAAATTCTTTATCAGTAGTGTAGAACCAGAATTTTACAAAATCTGAAAATGGAAAGATGGGAAAAAGAGCAATGTTTGCAAACAGGTTGGAAGGTAAGCCGGAACCCATCAGGGTAACCCATCAGGCAGCCACCAAGTTCTTCTGCTTCTTTTGATGAGTTCCAGACTGGCTTTCACTTTGTGTCAATCCCCACCATCACCACAACACACATACGAGTGCGCGTGCATACACACACACACACACACACACACACAAACACACATATGCACACACCCAAAACCCAGCCCTGGACTTTCTTCATTCCTCTCCCTCCCTAGCTTTTCTCCTTTGTCCCCCATCGCCACACATCATCAATACCCCTTAACCCCTCAGCTCCTCTGCAACCCCCTCTTTACCCACACACATACACAAACCTCTCCTTCACCCCTTCAGCACTGCTCTGGAAGCCCTCACTTCAAAAGACTGCTAGCTTAACATGTCATTGATTACAACAGGAGAAGCCTGCAGTAAGAGGTGGTGGGGGCCGTAGGGGAAACACACTGTCTTGAAATAAAAACATGATAATAATACAAACACACGCACACACATACACATTCTCAGTCTCAGAAGTCCCATACAGTAGTCTGCTCTAGATTTTGGTCTTCCCTTTCACAAAAAAGTCTCAGTATTCTGCTTTTCCTCAGTAATCTGTCCTCTAAACATGTGGAATGCAAACACTGATAACAACAAAATGTATCATGACTCATCACTTTCTGTCTTGCATCATTAGTCATTAGATTATTTTTCTTGCATTGTGGAGTTCGTGCTTCTCATTGCCAGTTTGTGTAGGTTTTAGAGGAGTGGCTAAGGGGATGGAAAAGGGTATCCTAGGGTGGTCCACTAATGCATTAGAGCTTCCTGATACACCTGCACATCACATGCATAGACATGGTTTAGATGAAATTATGCTTACAGGGCTACACACACATACACAAAGAGACGTGCACACACACAGACAAATGGCATGTGGCAGGCCACCCAGAGCTCTTGCCTTTTTTTCCCCCTTTAAAACACATCTGGTAGAACCATTTACTCAATGGAAGTGAGAACTTCTTTTTCTGCCAAGTCCTCATTCACAAAGACCACAGCACCTCTAGGTAAAGCATACCGGTAATTGGCCAAATAGGATGTTTGCACAAAGTTAACCGTGTATGTCAACAACCTGTTAACAGTTATTACGCTTTGAGCAATAATGCTTTATTGCAAGATTTCCCTGGCTGCCCTTATTCCTTGACTACTCTCTCAAATATACAAAAACATTTTGTGTTTGTTTTTCTCCTCTCATCAATTCTTCAGTAGAAATGAAGCGGTGGGGGTTGTTCTTAAGAGGTCATGATATTCTGGTCATGTAGAGCTCTCTCAGAATGTGTATCATGCTCACAAGCAAAGTTACAGCTATTTCAACACACCCACACATAGGCTGTTTATGCATGAGACAATAGGAATCCTGCAAATTCAGAGCTCCCTCTGCGTTTGTCAGATCTATGGAGTTTATTGTGTAACAGCCTTTTCCTGCTCGACAGGGCCATGTATTACCGGTACTCAAACCACTCATCTGCAAAAAATAAATACCAGTAAATAATGACCTTCAACTATCGTTTAATATGAAACTGACCATGTACACAGACACAATACAAGTTCAAAGTCTAAAGGCTTTCTTTTGTTGTCAATTCTCAAAATGTTGCATTTTAGAAATACTGTAGAGTTCTATTCAACAGCGACATCATGTTATACACCATGTATTCTGTTTTATTCAATTCAATTCAAAAATACTTTTTTAATCCCAACGGGAAATTAAATGTTGTTGTAACTCGTTAGCCTGGTTTTATTTTTCATTCATTCATTCAACCTTTATTTAGTCAGGTAAATCTTTTGAACCTCATGGGCTCATTTACGAAAGCGACCTGCTAAAACTAAAGAACAATGAACAGCAATGGTAGAATTTCCTTAAACAATAAACAAACAAACAATAAACAATAGAAAACAAAAGAGAGAAAAAAATATATATATTTTTTTTAACAAAGTATCAAAAAACTAGCAAAATAAATACATTATTAAAGAGTTGTTACAGATGCTGATGGCTATGGGCAGGAAGGATCTCTTCCAGCAGATCTGAAGAAACTATAACTACTGTATAACTACATCCAGGATGTCAGCAATATGATATCAATCTGTATGTTTAGAAGTAAAAAAACAACAACAAAAAAACTAACTTTCTAAAACTGATATAGTTCATTTTAAAGTTGAGTTATCTGGCTGTCACTTGCCTTGTTCAGTTTTCATTATATATGTTGGGTAATGGAGGCAGTTCATTGCCATGCTGGATTAAAGAACATGTCAGCATGGTGGCACAACTGGTAGAGCTGCTGCCTCTCAGCGAGCAGGTCCCCGGTTCAAATCCCGGTCCGGGGGCCTTTCTGGGTGGAGTTTGCATGTTCTCTCCATGCATGCGTGGGTTTTCTCCGGGTACTCCGGTTTCCTCCCACAGTCCAAAAACATGCATGTTAGACTGATTGGTAACTCTAAATTGTCCCTAGGTGTGAGTGAGACAGGTCCCTCTTGTAATTGGGTGGCTCAACGAGGCTAGCCTGTATAAATAAAGGTTGAATGAATGAATGAATGTCAGTGCTAAGTGCAACATGCAAACTGACATATTTAGACACCAATAACACATTTCTGACTTTCATTAACAAAAAGTACAATTAGATTGAACAATTCCCCTCTAAATTAACAACATAAAGTCCTGTAAGTTAAATATAGATCATGTTAAGTTGATCATGTTTTCATTACTCTTATTTAATATAAACTCTTATTTGTGGATGTACAGTAGTTTGTTTACTCAAACAGTTCCCTGTTTTTGTTAAGTTGAATGTTAAAAACTTATAAAGACTAAATAATTATTGCATTAAAAGCAAAAAATATTGGTTGAACCCGAAAACCGGCCCGGGATTAGGTCCAGGTTAATTGGCGGGGGGGGGGGGGTCTCCGGCTTTTAATTAGGTCAAGATCAGTTGTGATCCAAGTATATGATAACATGGCCTGCCATACCTCCACCAGCCACACGTGACCATTTCACCGCAAGCTGACCAGCCTTGAAAGAGAAAAAAAGTTCAGTTAAGCTTCAGATGGGACTGTACTGCCAGGCAGCGATCCATCGCCCAAATGGACGTTCATTCTACTGCTGCACACAGCCGACGACACAATCAGGTGAGATCCCAAAAGCAGAAGCATGTGTCAGAGAAGCTGTCCGCGTGTCTCAGTAATTCAGAAGAATGCATGCAGAAATGGGGTTTAAATGCTTTTTTATGATCATGAAAGTACAAATACCTGTCAGCTCCAAATCTTCCGCCACATTTATTTAGCTGCACGTCCCCGACCATTAATAACTATGTTGTTTTTTTTCTGGGTTCGGACCTGTATTTACTGTTAATTTGTCGGGTCGGGTTCAGATATTATGACTGCGGGCTGGGGCCAGGTCAAATCAGATTTTTTGTGACGCGAATGCAACTCTACTCTGGGTCACGCCTCCTTCTCCACTGCAGATCATGACATGCTGCAGAAGGAAGCTTCTCTCTGCACACGTGGGCTGCACAAAGGTGCAGCAGGTGCTAAATAATTTTAAATAATTTATTTTAAATTAAAAATTCCATGCTGATCTCGCTCATCCATCAATCAGCCAATTGTGTGTCATGTCCAATCTTACTTTGAAAAACCGAGAACGTGCAAGTCTGTGAAAGTCGAACCACGAAGTAGCGATAGGCTGGAATGTGTTAGCCTTGGCAATGCCACTTCCCAGACAGTCGGTGTCTCCTGTGGTGTCCCTCAAGGGTCAGTTCTGGGGCCCCTGCTGTTTTCCCTTTACATGCTGCCTTTAGGTCAAATTATTAATCAGTTCAACATTTCTTTTCACTGCTATGCCGACGACACACAGCTTTACATCAGGACTGGATCATCCTCATCATCCCCATCTCCATCTTCACTCACTGCCCTCTCTGCCTGCCTGGAGGAAATAAGGGCATGGATGAATCAGAACTTTCTTCAATTAAACTGCTCCAAGACTGAGGCCATAATGATTGGCACCCCTCACCAGATACAAACATCAACTTTAACAACAATCTCCTTCTCTGGTCAAGACATCCCCCTCTCCACCTCTGTTACAAATCTTGGAATAAAAATGGACTCTCATCTTACATTTGAAAATCACATTAAGCATCTGTTTAAAACTTGCTTCTTCCATCTTCGAAACATCTCCAGACTTCGCCCATCTCTAACTTTTTCCGATGCTGAGAAACTCGTCCATGCCTTTGTCTCCTCCAGGCTCGACTACTGCAACTCCCTGTTTATTGGAATCCCTGGCAAAAACCTTCAGAAACTTCAATATATTCAAAACAGTGCAGCAAGGATTTTATTGAGAGCTCGTAAATTTGAACATATTACACCCATTCTCCATAACCTCCATTGGCTTCCTGTCACCTACAGAATTCAGTACAAAACTGCTCTCATCACACACCAATGCTTACACGGAACTTCACCTGACTATCTAAAGGACATTCTTGCACCATATTCATCCACCCGGTCTCTACGATCACAGAACAGTAATCTACTTCACATTCCACGAACCAAATTAAGGACCATGGGAGACAGGGCATTCTGTGTGGCTGCCCCCCGCCTATGGAACTCCCTCCCTGACTACCTGAGAGCTCCACAGTCACTGGTTGACTTTAAAAGCGGTTTAAAGACTTTTCTTTTTAAGCAAGCCTATTCTGCCTCCGCATGATTTTATCTTTGATCTTGGTTGATAGTATTATTGATTTTACTTGATTTTATCACTTGTTTTATTTATTTATTTATTTTTTTAAGCAGGCCTATTCTGCCTCCACATGATTCTGTCTTTAATCTTAGTTGATATCATTATTGATTTTATTTGATTTTATCACTTGTTTTATTGTTGTAGCACTTTGAGATTTTTATTAATGAAAAGTGCGGTATAAATTGAATTTATTATTATTATTATTATTATTATTATTATTATTATTATTATTATTATTATTATTATTATTAGCGAGGGACTACTGTATAGAGTATGTTACATGTTGTCATTGGTAAAATAAAAATATTCCACTTCCTTATTTAATTTTTTGATAATGACCACGAAAATCACTTATTAATATTCTTGATTCTTGGGTCTTCATTTCCTAAAGGGGACCACATATTCAAAATTCACCTTTTAATTGTTTTTTTACTCAACTTTGGGTATGTACTTCATAAAAAAACAGTCCTAGGGCCAAAAAAAATGCACCCAGTGGTTTATTTACTCTAAGTATATTTATTTTTCTTTGATAGAAACGTTTCGTTTTCAAATCCTCGCGCCTGTGACGTCACAAGCACCAGGACAACCCACCCCAACCCTGAATCCAGCCCCTCACCTACCAACCCCTGGTTAGGCTCAACCCACTTCAGTATAAATAGTGACGGTTGTTTTTCCTGATTTCATCTCATCTTTTGTTTAAATGTTCTTAATTTCATGTGTACAGCACTTTGTTGCAGCTGTGGTTGTTTTAAATGGCTTTATAAATAAAGTATAATTGTTATTTTTACGTTTTAGTTCAATTTTTAGCGTATTAGCGATCGCTCCCAACGAGCAGCCGGCAGACGGAAAACGAGCAGACCGCCGGCGAAGAGACCATCTGCGGCTGGGAGCTGCTGGGAACTAGCTGGCTTTTGAGGAGGTTGCCTCATATGGATAAATTAACTGGAAACACTCGGTGAACTTTGTGTATGTGTCTGGACTGGAACAGAGATCGCTCCCAAAAGCGCTGCATGCAACGAGCGGAGCTAAAAGGGCGGAGGAGGAACAAGCTATTTTTAGCCTCGGATTCGGGCTAAAGGGAGCAGCTAATGGCGGCGCGCGCAGACGGCTTTCGGTAAGTTATCTTAAGCTAGCACTAACAGTAAGTCAAATGAGTAATAAAAAAAGAGCTAATTTTAAAACAACAACAGATTAGAGATACTGGCTCTTACAGAGGGCGGAGTAAATGTAAACAGATCTTTGAAGGGCGTGGCCATGAGAGCTCATTATCATAAACCAGTCGTTCAAAACGAAAGTTAAAAATGGCAGAATTAAAAAGGGTATAATTGATTATCTAAGAATTATTTTGTGTATTAAATTGAATGAACATTGTCTGGATAGCCCACAGACATACCATAAAAAAATTAAAAACCTATCTGTGGTCCCCTTTAAATTTGATCTGAATAAAAGTTTAAAAACTCTCTGGTTCTGCTTGAATCTTATTTTCATCTAAAACAAAAGTTTAAGTCTGTGACTACTTTTCAAATAGAAATAATTTTAGTTGTGTTTATTTTCACAATGCACCTTTTTTTTATATATATATAAGGGAACCTCAGGCCAGTTTCCTGATTAGCAGTGCAGACTCATGGATGGAGCCGGTCTCTGGGCTAGGCCAGCAGAGGTGCTCCTTTCTCCCTTCAGTAAAAGTGCTCCAGGTCAGTGAAAACAGAAGGGAGAGGGAGAGTCAAGCTGACCAGTCTCTGAACAACTTTCATCTCTGATTACACAGCTTCTCTCTCTGGAGTGTACACTTCTCCACCTCGGCATACTGATCAGGCCGATTCAACCCTCCACGCTCACTACAGCTCACAGACTGACTTGCGCACCACCTCCCCCACCACCCTCCTTCCTATCAGCTCTATTATCCATCCCACAGCCTCCTCCTACAGAACCTGGGGTTATCATCAGACGTCTATTGCCCCTGCAAAGTCTCAGTAGAAATCAGCAAGGCTAGATCGGTGAGAAGGCCCAAGCCGAAGGAGGCCTGGGAGCGGAGGAGAGGTGCTCTTGCTCTTCAGAGACTCCCCTCCCGGCTTTTTGAAGGGGAAGGGGGAGCGGAAGGAAAATCAATAAGCAAGAAGCAGGATGCCTGTGATGGCATGGCTAATCGTGTTTCTGCATTAATGTTTCAGATGCTGGGAGAAATTGTTTGTCTTGCTGTACTCAGGTCCTCACAGCCTTTACACCGAAAGCAACAAACACTTGGAAACAAAAACTTGCTCCCCAGCTTGTAGTTTTACTCTGTGGAGAACGCTAAACCAGAACACAAATCAACGAGACAGTCCACGTTACGTTTCCAGGAGTGTTTTTCTCAGTATGATAAATAAAGTACTAAACCTGAAGATGTCTGGAACCTGGCACAGGATAAGGCTGTGTTAACATCTGTGATCTTTAATTCAGAAGTCAAAGTTGTGCCTTACGTTGAGCAAGGTCTGAAGCAATTAGCAAAAATTATAGAGATAAGTGCAAGACATTGCTCCTTAAAAAAATAGCAGGTTGTAGGTCACTGCTGAGACGAACAGAGACTGATGACACGTGTGTTTGCCATGTTGCAGTCAGGGAAAGAGGGAACAGGCCTAGCTGTAATGGAGGAAGAGTTATCTCACTGAATCACAAACTTTAAAGTCTGGTGGTGTTTGGTGTTTCCATGTTGATTAGTGTACATAAATCAGACAGACAGGGAGAGTATTAGCTTCACATGGGCCTACCACCCCACTGGTGTGACGCTACATCTTTTCCGTCTCCTTCAACAGCTCCTTTAAGTCTTGTGGTGAAAAAACTGAAAATAGGAGCAGAGTTGTGCTTTTAAGTTTCTGTGTTGCATTTTGATAAACTAATATGAAAATATGTCTGTTTTTCTTTGCTTTTCTGAACAGAAAAGGAACAAAAAGGAGAAATTGTGTGATTTTGGTTCATCTGAGAGATCAAAGAGAGAGAGAGGCAGCTCTTCTTTAGTTGTTGTCAATATTCATATACAAATTATCATCTCATCAAATAAGGGAAAATCATCAGTTCCTATTTATTACTTTTACTGAAATTTGATTTTATTTGTTTTGGAGTCATTTTACCATCACCATTTTTTTTTCTACCAAAGTAAAAAATATATAAAAATAAATAAATTGAAATACATCTGCAGCAAATGGTGTTGGGGAGTGGTGGCGCAGTGGTTAGACGATGGGCCTGTGATGGGAAGATTGCCGGTTCAAGCCCTGGTGCCGACAACATCAAAAAATGTGGGTTGAAAAAGGTAAAAACACCCACACCTGCCTCCACCCTCATTTACCTCCACTCTGGGCCCCTGAGCAAGGCCCTTAACCCCCACCATCTGCTCCCTTAACAGGTCTCTCTTGAAAATGAGTTATCATGGCTCAGTGAGACTAACCTGTATAAATAAAGGGTAAATGAAAAAAAAAGTATGATAACAGGCTCTATACTGGTAATAATGATTAATTTTGTTAATTTTAACTTTGACCAACAGCCTAAAATTCTAAATAAAGCAGGTTAATAAAAAGAGCTTGTGAGAAATCTGTTGCCCCTGGGATTCACTTTTTGTCTGTAAAAGACACATCAGCCACTGGGTGGTGTCATTCATCCAACCTGATGAACTTCAACCCATTTAAATGAAAGCTGTTTTATGTATATCTGATGATTGTTGATGGCAGTGACATTAGTTCATTGTTTGACTGACGTTCCATAATATTTGAGCCTTTCCAAGTTTCACAGCAATGCCATTATTTCATCTAATGCAGTTTTCACTGCAAACACCTTAGGGGATGCATTTACCGCCAGTTGCCTTTACCCCCAAAAAGGCGGGAAACCACTAAAAACGCAGATGTGTTACTGCACTAAAGGACTCTGCATAATCCATCCAAAGTCAGTCAGCTTGCAGTCACGTGGTTGTGGGGCGTCCATGTTTGCACAAACCTTTCACGGTCCATGAGAATCGTGGTGAAGAACTCCTGGGAAAGTTCTCCTGTTGCAGTATATGTCACTGCATGGGCTTCTTCAGGCTCTCCATCCATGCATCTGCCATTTGGCCACACATCTATCATGAAGAAAGCACCACACTTTTCAGCAGACTGACTTCTCCGTGCACAATGTCTGTTCAATCTACTTGCAGGAGTTTTTAGTCATTTGACTATTTTAGTGTGTTTGAATAGTTGTACAGATGAACGTCCGGGTGCTTTTCCACATTAACAAACACGCCCACAAACTTCTGACCTTTCAAATGTCAAGGGGATGTGTATTTGCACTCACCATGCTCCACAATTTTACTATTTACTACGATTACTGGTAATATATTTTATGCACTGCTCTTACTGTTAGTGTGAATGATATTGAAATGTTCCATGATCCTTTACATAATAACCAGTCTTCGTGTGACCAGTCAGTAAAGGGACAGCAAGATATAATTCAGTTATCCTCTATATGTGATTGAAATGATTTCAGTGATGTGGCTCCAGAGGCGGGCAGCACGGTGGTGCAGTTGGTAGAGCTGCTGCCTCTCAGTGAGCAGGTTACTCTCTTTCAAATCCCAGTCCGGGGTCCTTTCTGGGTGGAGTTTGCATGTTCTCTCCCTGCATGCATGGGTTGTCTCCGGGTACTCCAGTTTCCTCCCACAGACCAAAAACACTGATTGGTAACTCTAAATTGTCCCTGGGTGTGAGTGAGAAAGTGAATGGTTGTTTGTCTCATTTGTCTCTGTGATGGACTGGAGACCTGTCCAGGGTGTCCCCCGCCCCTCGCACTGTGATTGCTGGACATGGGCACTGGCGACCCCCATGACCCTAAGAGGAAGAGGCAGGTAAAGATAATGGATGGTTCCAGAGGCCTGGGGAGCTGCTCGGCTCCCAGATGTCTCCCTGCTTCTGACTGCAGCTGGGTTTTGATCAAGCTGGACAGGGCAGGGAGTGGCTGGATGTTTCTACAAAACTGATTTTTTTTTTCTGTTCAAGAAGTCAGAACAGGTCAGAACCTCAGAAATGTGAAAGCAGTGATAAGTGTTACTTGTAAATGCATTGATCTTCTGTGATTGCCATGCAGTTCTATAAGCTTTGTAATAAATCTGATGAAGTCTAAACTTGATTGTTTTGGGAATCTCTTTTTTCCATGACAC
>JBBPBX010035420.1:0-13209 GCA_038048925.1 Garcialebias charrua
AGAACTGAAGGATGGATATTGAGGGAGCAAGCACCGTGTCTCTTTAAGAAAAATAGAGGGAGGCCCCTTGACGTGACATGGGCTGTCTCTCCTTCCTGTTTTTTGGTTCTCAAAATGGCAGATGCTCGGGTGTGGTTTGAGTTCTTTAGCATAGCATTTTTTCACATAAGGCTTTTATATATAAAAAGTCAGTAAACAAGTTTTCAGCTTTTTTTGCAGAGAAAACCAACTTTTTAGAGGAAGGCACGGGTTTTTAACTATGAATTTTGGAGCTTCGACAAGACAGAGGTTTTTTTTCCCCGAGGTTGGCCTGTTAGTCTAGCTCAGACCTGGGCATTGTAAGGCCCCAGGGCCACATGCGGCCCTTTGGTTGACTCTGACCGGCCCCCGTAAGGGGAGTTACAACAAAAACATAGTTTCTAATTTTACCTCATTTGTGGACTGCATTGCTTTAATTTTGATGTCTTTTTAAAATTCACGTACAAAATTATGCAATATGTTAAACATGACATGGGCAATGTGCATGATTGAATTGTTGTCAAGTCACAAGACAACGTTAGCCCTAAAAAATGTCCAGTCATGCTTTTTATTTTGTTGATTAATCATAACTAATACTTTTACCAGTTTGTCTAAACAATGATATTTACTGCTTTTAATAAAGAAATACTATTAATATGCAGTATTGAATTAAGTCATTTCGCCCGGCCCCCCACAATATTTTCTATTTCTCATGTGGCCCCATGGAAAAAATAATTGCCCACCCCTGGTCTAGCTCATAGCTAGCCCTGTCGCAATGAACAATAAATCAATCGCATGATAAATGAAAATTATTAACCTCATTTTCATCGGCTTTATCGTTTCTTTGTGTCTCTCTCGTTCTACTGAAGACACTCACTGGCCCCTCCCTTTCTCTTTTCTTTTTAAAATCCATTTTAACTGTCCAAAATCGCGTTTTTGGATTGTTAAAAGCAGCTAAGCTGNTTCCCTGGAACTCAAAACAAATTAACCAACATTTCTTCGTAAATTTGACAATAATTACAAACTATTGTCAAATTTCAAACAATATTATCGTTTATTGCAAAAATTTCTGAGCAAATTAATTGCATAGCAAGGTTTGTCATCGTGACAGGCCTATTTGTAGCTTAGCTTCTCAGCTTAGCTGCTTTTAACAATCCAAAAACGCGATTTAGGACGACTAAAACTGATTTTAAAGAGAGTAGAGAAAGGGAGGGGTCAGTGAAGCGCACCTGAGTTGAGCCTTTTGTCATCCGGTGTCTTCAGTAGAAAGAGAGACACGAAAAACAATAAAGCCCATAAATTAAAATGAGGTCGATAATTTTCATTTATCGTACGATTAATTGATTTATTGTTTTTCGCGACAGGCCTAACTCTAAGACTCTTTTCAGCCTTTTAAATTCTAACCTGCCACTTTTCCACATTTGTTGGCAGTGTAGGATCTTAAAGCACAGCAGGCCTTTGGCTCCTCTTTTCATGCAGTCTCACATTCTGATGGCACACAAAACCAAAATAGTTACCGTAGTCTCTGAGTCTCAGCTGAACTGAAGTTCAATTTGAACGCTGTGCATGTCCAGCATACAACTGGCAGCGACTGAGAGCGAACTTACTGTACGCTCACACGTTTAAATGTGCTGTTTGTTTATTTTCAAGAAGACGTGGATGCATGTAAGTGCTGTGTCGTTCACGCAGGTGATCTCCTCGTTTTATGTCGAGTGGAGAGGCAACTCCTTGTCTTTCATGGGAAAAGGCGTGACCAAAAATGCCATCATCTGCCTGCTTCATCTGTGTCATGAGATGATGGCTGAAAACAAAAAGGCAAGTATCACACGCGCTTTTTGCTGATCTGAGGACTGTTTTTATGACTTCAGTAGCTGAACAGAACTGATTATAGTGAAGCATTCACACTACAGTATTGTGATCCATTTTTCTTATGTACATTTTTCAGGATCTTTCTCGTTCAACAATTTTTGTGCTATTTCAACAAATTATATAATTTATCAAAACCTTCAGTTCATTCAGGACAATCCTGCTATGACTTTTGGTATTGGTGCAACTTTAGCTTTTTGAAATATTTAGCTTTTTCTGCCACTTTTTGTTCTCATAGAAAATGGATTGAGCTTGTTTTACATCCTTCAAATCTTTAGATGTGTTTACAACTTTTTACTGCTCCTTTCACGTTTTGTTCTGGTTCAGCTTCTTTCAGCTCCCTTGTGCAAATTTAAACTTTTTTCAGCTACTTTCAGCTAATATCAGCTGTTTTTTTCAGCTGTTTTGTTCTCCTTTCAGATTCGTTCAGCTAACTACCGGTACAACATTTTTGTGCTTCTTCTAACGTCTTTCTGCTAGTTTCAGCTTTTTTACTACAAAATTCAGCTACTGTATAGCTGTTTCTATGCTAATTTGGTATTTTTCTGCTAATTTCACATTTTTGCACTCATTTCAACTTTTTTTTAACCTATTTCAGCAAAAATGTGCTCTCCCCATTTCTTGTAATTTCAGGTTCTTTCTGCTTTTGAAGCTTCTTTTAACCCGTTTCGGTTTTGGCTTTTTTAATTTTTTTATTAATGAAAAGTGCGGTATAAATTGAATTTTTTATTATTATTATTATTATAAGACTGAGCTGAATACAGCAGCTCAGACTGAGGAAGTCTTTCGGACGAAAGACGGAACGTTTCTACTATTTTTTTGCTTTTTTTTTTTTGAATGTCCAGAGGACCAGACTTAGCTTTTTTAGATTTTTCTACCTGGATTATTGAGCATGCATCAGGGTATTCTTTTCACCTGTATTTTTATTTTATTTTATTCTTTTGCTATTTTCAGCTTTTTTCAGATAATTTTCTTTTTTGTGCTATTTTCTGCTACTTTTAGCAAACGTGTTCTTTCTGCTTTCTTCTGCTAATTTAAACATGTTCTACCTTTTCATTTTATTTTTGTAAGTATTTTTAGCTAATGTAAGCTGTTTTCAGATAATTCATGTTTTTTGTGGTAATTCCTTCTACTTTATGCCTAATTAATTTCTTTCTGCTCATTTAAGCATAAAAGCCTTTCAGTGTTTTTATGCTAATTTCAGCGTTTTCTGTTGTTTCAGCTATTATTTAGCTGTTTTTGTGCTAAATTTAGCTTTTTCGGCTAATTCCACATTTTTTGACTCATTTTAGCTCATACTTCCACTGGTAGTTTAAGATTCTTCCTGCCTTTTTTTAGCTACCAGTAGTTGTCAGCTTTTTTTTGTTGTTGTTGCAAATTTCATTTTATTTTTTGCAAATTTCCTCATTTTTGTGCTCATTTCTGCTTATTGAGACCTGATTCAGCTAATATGTGCTTATTTCTGCTTTCTTCTGTTAACTTATAGCCTGGCCCTCGCCTTCCTGCACAGCTCCGCTCAATTCTCATTTCCCTTCACTGCACAGTCTGGGATTCCTCCCATAGACAACGATTTCTCCGGCCGATTTTTGACCGGACCAATCAGAGAACAGAAGGGACGGAGTTTTGGACCCTAAGCCACGCCCCCACCTGTCCCAGCGCGCAGAGCCCTATAAAAGGGCTCTGCCAGCGCGCAGTCAGCGAGCACCGGCATGTTCTCATTCAAAGCGATGCAAAGCGATGCAGAACTGTTTTATATGTGACACAAATTTATTAATTTCCCCTTCTTAATCCCTTATCTGGAGTTTTCTTTTGCTTTTTGGGCCAAAAGTCAAGTGATCGCTCGCGCTGTCCTCCTTCTCTCCCTCCGCTGAAATGAACAAGGAAATGGCTGTCACGAGAATTAAACTCGGGTTTTACGTTGCTGACCGAGTCCCATCAGATGTTCTGGTCTTCTGGTGAGCTGGACCAGCGATCCATGGTTTTATTGTATTTTATTAAAACGTTTTATTAACATATAAACACAGAATTTCCAGCGCGACAGCCGGCAGCAAGAGAAAAGCTGCAGCAGCAGGAGGCGGAGCAGTTGTCAGTCAAGTTCACCAGAGCACGGGGGGTGGCTCTGAGGGGAGGGAGCAGAATGCTTTCCCTGTTCAAAATATCCAATGGTTTTGTTCCTCAGCAGAGCCCACGCCTCCAGCAAGAATCGTTTCTCTATGGAAAAAGTCCAGACCCTTGTCTGAAGCGAAGTGAAGGACAGGGTGTGGTTTTAACCAGGCTAGTTAACTTAGGCTTCAGCATGTTTTTTTAAGCTAATTTCAGCTGTTCTTCAGCAAGTTCTTCTGCAATTAGCATTCACACTACGTTTTCGACGGAAATGCAATTTCTCTGGTTTTTAATGTATTTTGATAACTAAGTAATGCTCCATTGTTAATAGCGTGTAAAATATTTAGGGGTGATGCTTGATTCAAATTTTAACCATGAGAAACAGATTGTTTTTGTAGTTTAAAGGTCTTTTTTTTTTACACAAGCCTTTTTCTTTTAACTTATCTCCCCAGTGCTGGTATCCCTTCAATGGCTCCCTAGAATTTATTTTAAAGTTTTATCACATAAAGGCTGAATGGACCTGTATACATGTCTGACCTCCTGTGTCCTCCATCCCTCATATCTTCTGATCATTTGCTTTTGGTTGTCCTGAGTCCAGGCTGGTCCAGAATTGTTCCTTTTCTACTGTAACTCCAAACTGTGGAACCAGCTGGCCCTTCATATCAGACCGGCTTCAACTCTTGGTGTTTTTACATCTTCTTAAAACACATTTGTACTCACTGGCTTTTAATACAGTATATTTCACTTAGTTCTATTTTAATGGTTTTATTTTGTGTTATGTTTTTAATTGCTTTTTTCTTTTGAGCTGTTGTAATTTGTTGCTTTGTGTACAACCGTTGTAAATAAATGTGCTATATAAGTACATCTGATTTGATTTGAATTAAATCGTACTATTATTTGTTCTAGGACTGGATTTCCCAGTGGTCTGTTGGAAATGAGGGCACTACTGAAGAGTCTGGTTCCTCTCAGCTGGGTTTGGCCTGGCTTATCCCATTGTGGGTGGACCGAGATCAAGAAGTAAAGTATTCACTTACCGGTATCTAATTTCTGCATAAAGTAATACAAATATATGAACCAATACTTATATTAAAACCATGGTGAAAGGGCTGCAGTCATAAATGTACAGGAGTTTTTATTCTCTCACTTCACTTTGTTTTATTTTGTGTCATAAAACAAGGTTTAGATTTTATTTTTGTGAAATTTGCACAAAAATTCAAATAGTTTATATGTCAGATACTCTACTAACGTCTGCTTGTCTCCGAAAATAAGTTCCCACACATGTCAAAGTCCGTCCGTCGACTCGAAATATGTTTTTTGTCAAAGACGTCTGAAAGGCTTTTGTTGATTTAGAACAAATTTTAGGTTTCAGTTTTCCACCAATAGATGTCCCATAATATCAGCAACTTTTAAAAACAAAAAAAATTTATCTGCAGAGGTGTACGTATCATATAGCTTGTGGGCCTCCATCTTTCAGTTCCAGTTTATTTTTATTTTTTTCCAGGACATCCTCCCAAAACATGTCTTTCCTCTCCCCTCAGGTGAGGTTTGCCAGTTTGAGTTTAGGTGCAGCTCTGACCTCGGTGCCCAGCGGGTGCCAGGCTCTGTGTGCCAGCTGTCAGAACATCAGCGGAGGTCTGTGGGGCACGTTGCTCAACATCCTCCTGGATCAGCAGGACAGCAGCATGGTTCGCAGAGAGGTACACAGCTAACCAACAAAAAACATGCCTCAGCTCTGTTCTCTCCAAAACGCATAATGCTGCTCATTTTCTCTTTTTTCACTGTTTCTTTTAAAGACAAATATGTAAAAGTATGGACGTTTTGTAACGAGTGAACATGTAGGTGTTTGTGTATTTGTGTTTAACTTCAACTTTTTGTTGCAAATGTTCCGAATCGCTAAACTTAAATCAATATTGGTGAACTCAAAGAACGTCGCTGGACAGAAAATAAGGCTGGACTTTGTGTATTAGCAGCCAAATGCAGGCAGATGGCACTGTTGCTGTCCAACTTAACCGAGTGTGTGTGTGTGTGTGTGTGTGTGTGTGTGTGTGTGTGTGTCTAGGCTGCGTTTATCTTGCAGAACTTGCTGGTGATGTCTATGCCTGCCAACGCAGAGGAGGCCAAGGATTCCCACTGGCAGGTCAGCAGATTTGCCTGCCAGTTTAAAAAGCTTTTACAGACCGTGAACCCTTTTTTTTCTCCCTTCTTCTTCTTTTGGATCTGCTCCCCATCCCTCCTTCCCAAACCTAACCTTCCTCGTCGTTTTTGCCGAGAGAGGAAACTGGTTGAGTTCAGATCAGGGGGTGTGGAGCTGGAGCTGTGCTGGAGTGCAGGCCTACAGCTTTCTCCTCCAGATTAATTAAGTTTCACCGTGGAAACACCAGACGCATCCTAATTTAAGATGCAGGCACCTGAGAAGGGAGCTGTCTGTCTGGTGTGTTTACTGCAGATGATGCAGACGGAAGTAGAGAACTGAGTGGGTGAAAAACAACAAAAGAAACTGGGTTTTTGATTTTGCAACTAGCTGTGATGGGACCACAAAATCTAGGACACAAAATGTCATTCTGTAGACATGAAGTGACGTTTTTTGAAAATGTGCTCCAATTTAACAGACGCCCTGTTCCTATTCCCATTCTACCTTTTTGTACAGTAAAAACCTAATTTTACTGAACTTTATCTTCAATTTTGTCTCTTCCAGCACCCGTGTGTCCATGACGAGGTGTCTGGTGTGTCTGTGGTGGGTCTCCCGGCGCTGCAGGCTCTGCTGTACCACTGTCAGTATTTCCAAAACGTGGCGCTCTCTGCCTCCACATGTTACCGTGGCAGATACACCTTCCTGTTTCAGCCTCAGGCTGCTGGTGGCAGCGGCACCACACTGCAGGAGAGCACTTCATCTGGTAACCTCTTTACCCCATCTCCATGCAATGCTGCTATAGTTTTATAATCTCACTATTATAGTATTCTGTTTCATTTGTGTTTATATACTCTTCTAGATTCTGAGAATTCTCTGTTGTTTTGGAGATGGGACCCACCACCCAGCATCAACTCTGGACGATCGTCCAGCTCCCTTTCTACCTCCAGCACCATGGTCAGCAATGTTCTGGTGTTTTACAGTATAATCCAACAACTAAGCTCGTAAATTATTACTAAAATAATGTTTATTATTGAATGTGGGTCTCTTTTCCTCCATTTTTAGGGTCTGTAAATTGAATAAAGACAAAAATATCAAGATTGTGTTCAATAATGAGCAAAGTCACTGAAATTAGCATTTATAAAACTGGTGCGATTTAATCCAAGAAGACATTGATAACATAAATGTAAAGGTTTTATGTTTTGTCTTTTTTTTTTTTTCATGTGGTGCATCATACAGCAAGCCCTCGAGTTACGTCAGGGATAGGGACCTACGTGTGTGACTTAGGTCGATTTTGTCGTACCTCGCGGACCAAAAACACCTGCCTGTCGTAGGTCCGCGTTTCTGACATAGGTCGCGGCTATACCGCTAACGGAGCGCCGCACACATATTTAATGGCATGAGACTGAACAAGCAGACATACTAGGCCATGAACATGCACAGAACTGTACAGTAAATGAATACAGTACTGTACAATAAATAAAAAATATAATGTCTTACTTTGAGCTGGTCAAAGCCTGCCTTCGTCTTTTAGCATCAGCTCGGGTGCGAGCTCCCCCAGCTTCCTTACGCTCCACACGCACACACGTGGTCAAAACTGTTTAAAAGAATGACTGTTAGCTTCTTAACTTCATACATTTGGAGCCAGAAAAAAAAAAAACTTACTGAAAGCCGTTTCTCCGCGATAATCCTCCATCCAAAACAACTGCTCGGCGTTAGCTACGGTTAGGCCCCGCCATTAGCAGCACTGGTTAGCATGTCAGTTCATTCAAAAAGGCTGTCGGCTTTGTATCTCCGCGTTAGCTCGGTGTCCCCCGACTGCCAGGCGGACATTTGCGGCGAGCTCCCGGCCGCAGATGGCCCCTCCGCGGCATGTCGGCTCGGTGTCTTCGCCTGTGTTAGCTGCTCTGTTAGCTGCTGTCGTTAGCATGTCGGGCGGTGTTGTTGGAGCGATCGGCGGCTGCTCCTCCGGACCTGAGACGTCCACAGAGTTGACCGAGTGTTTCCAGCAAATTTATCCGTATGAGGCAACCCTGAACGGACACACGGTCCTCTAAAGCCAGCTGACAGGAGCGTCTAGAGCTCCATTGACCGCAGTACTGTAGTAAAATGGCGACCGGAAACGACCGGAAGTTGCGTAAATACGATCAAATTGTAATTAAAAACGAAATATTAATAATTATACTTTATTTATAAAGCCATTTAAAACAACCACAGCTGCAACAAAGTGCTATACACATGAAATTAATAACATTAAAAAAAAAAATAATAAATATAATTTTTTTAAATTTTTTTTTATCATATTTTTATTAAATATGATAAAATCGTAAGTCTGAGTTGCCGTAGGTCGCGGGTGACGTAGGTCGAGGGTTTGCTGTAGTCTGCTGGTTTATTCCTCTAGATAAGGGGTTCTCAGACTTTTAGGGTTTAGGGACCCCTTGCAGAAGAGAAAAAGTTTCCGGGACCCCCTCATAACCCTCATACTGTATTTATTAAATAATTTTCTTCAATTTGTCTCTTTAATGCAATGGAAATATTTGTATAAAATAAATAATTAAGACCTGTTATTTAATATTGTTAATACAATTTTTATACTTTTAAACATGGGGTATTTTTCATTCAAGACACACTTACGGTAATTAACATTTTTTATTTCAACTTCCATATTCATTCAATCTTTATTTAGGCAGGTTAATCCCATTAAACCTCGATGACTCATTTACAAGAGAGACCTGGTTACAACAAAGAATGATGACAACAATGGAGAACAGCGACAACAATATACAATCGTAAAAAAACATTATGATTAAAATATAAATACAAAATTATTAAGTAATAAAAATGCAAATAAATAAATAATTCATTAATTAATAATAATAACTAATAACAATAAATAAAATAAAAAATAACAAATATTAATAATAATTAATAATATTGATTAAAATATTGCAGTTTTGAGAAAATTTACAGCATCAAAACTATACCTCACCTATTCACATAACGAACATAATAAATGTATCTCCATTTCTTCGAATTATTACAGAAAACTCTTTACATAAATTTACATTTACATTCCTTAGATAGAGAACTTAACTTCACAATTGGCTTTTCAATGTATGTGAGTGTTCCTGTAAAACGCCCTGAGACAACTTTGTTGTGATTTGGCACTACAGTATATAAATAAACTGAATTGAGTTGAAGAAAACTGAACAGAATCAAAACAGCAGTCATACCAAGTAACAGGGTTGAATTTATAAACTGATCGAGGCCGGAACGCAAATGGGAGAGGGGCGGGGTCTGGGGATCCTCCTCTCAAAATTTTGAATAAAGTATATGTGATTTCCTGCATTTTGATGTATTTTGACAGGTTGTTAAACATCTACATGCTTGTAAAAAACAAGAACAAGATTTTTTTTTTTTTTATGGACCCCCAAGCACCAGCTGGCAGACCCCCGGTGGTCCGCGGACCACAGTTTGAGAACCACTGCTCTACATTACTACCGTCGTTAGGGATAGTTATACAAAGACCACTGGTTTCTGTCTCCCACCCAACTTGTTGTGAGAGCCAGACCCAATAGATACAATAAATACAAAATACTTTGATGCATATTATTATTATTAGTCCTTTTAACTACCTAAACTCTAAAATAACTACTTACAGATAGGAAAACAACTGAAGTTTTAATTGAAACAAATGGATCATTACATTATTTTATTTTCCTGTTGCAGGTCAGAGGTTCTGGACCAAACACTCCCAAGGTTTCCTCCCCATTGAGCATCACAGATGATGCTCCATCTGCCAGCAGACTGATGGCTCAAGGTACCACAGAGAGAAACATCTGTGTGTGTATAAGTGTGTGCACATGTGCATTTACGATTATTACAAAAGTGCTTTTATAGTTTTCATAAACTTTATATTACCTATATTTGGAAACTAACCTCAACGTGGTCAACAGATATAAACACGTCACTCAAGCGTGCAGCTCAGAAAGTAAATTTCTGGTCTTTTTCCTTGCCCTTGGTTTGATGCTTTTGATAATGTAATCCAGATGTTGCCAGAGATAGTCTGAGATGTGAGTCTGTTTAACGCGTCTCCCAGGTCAGAGTGATAGAGACACAAGCAACTCGGTTACCTCTCAGGATTCCCAGCAAGGAGAGCCCTCGGCTGTGGAGCCCATCGTCATGGTGACTCCTGACCTCTTGACAGCCCACTGTGGCCTGCTGACCAATCTGCTGGCCATCCTGCCAGATTTCACCCTCACTGCCCTCCGACATAACCAGCTCCTCCAGGTTTTGGCCAGGTGAGGGGCCACGTACGAACACCGCATCACCACCACCACCTTTCCTTGCAATGTTAAGAAAACAAACAAAAAATTATGTTATGTTTATTACTGAATTATATTATAATATTAGATATTTTTTCTGGTTTGGACTATTATTTTGTTGAACAAAAACAACTGACTCTTTCCACTGCAAAGACAAATCATCAACATTTTAATTCTTAGTACCATGCTCGAAGAAGATAAAACATATTAGATCTGTTTGTAGCTGATTGCAGCTCTGTTTGTGTGAATGTTTATGAAGCATTCACATTATTGTGATCCATTTTTCTTTGGTGTGTTTTTCAGCATGTTTCTCATTCCACATTTTTTTGTGCTACTTCCATAAATCACATATCAAAATGTTCAACTTGTTACAGAGAAGGGTGTTATGACTTTTAGGTATTGGTGCAACTTTAGCTTTATTAATATGTAGCTTTTTCTGCCACCTTTTTCCACATGAATTGAGCTCATTTTCCATCCTTGAAATCTTTAGATCTGTTTACAACATGTTATAGCTCCTTTCACATTTTGTTCGGTTCAGCTTCTTTGTGTAAATTTAAACTTTCTTTCAGCCTCTTTCAGTTGGTTTATGCTTTCAAATTCTTTCTGCTAAATACATTTTTGTGCTTCTAACTTATTTCTACTAATTTCACCTTGTTAAGCTCCTTTCAGCTAATTTCTGCTACTGTAGTTTCCTTTTTCTGCTATATCAGCTAATATGCTGGTGAAGATTCTCAGTCGTCCAGGACATGATAAAATCAAAAAAGGCGTTTAATACAGGATCAACTGGACTTTATTTGTTGCAGAAAACTTCTGGACAGAGGTCGAAACGTTTTCTGCAACAAATAAAGTCCAGTTGATCCTGTATTGAACGCCTTTTTTGATTATATCAGCTAATATTTAGCTGTTTATGCTAGCTTTTTTTTTTTTAGCTAATTCCACATTTTTTGCACTCATTTCAACTTTTTTCAGCCTAATTCAGCAAAAATATTATCTCTCTACTTCTGCTAATTTACTCGGTAGGCTTCTCTTTGCTTGTTTAGCTACTTTTCAGCTATTTGTTTTTCTTAATTTCTGCGTTTTTCAGATAATTTCCACTTTTTTTATACTAAATTCAGTTTTTTCTGCATCTTCTGGTAGTTTAATCTTTTTGGGCCTATTCAGCTACTTTTCAGCTTTTGTCTTGCTAATTTCAGCAGTTTTTTTTTTAGCTAATTGTCTAATTTTTGTGCTCATTTCTGCTTATTTAAACATAATTCAGTAAATATGTGTTCTTTCTGCTTTTTTCTGCTAATACAGGCTATTTCTTCCATTTCAGCTAGATTTCACCCTTTTTTTAGTTAATTTCAGCTGTTTTTCAGCAAGTTCTTCTGCAATAAGCAGTCACACTGCATTTTCACAGGGAATGCAATTTCTCTATTTTCCTCTAGCAATTGTTCTGCAGTCGTTCTGTTCTTTTATTATGTGCGGTTTGTGTTTCAGTCTTGTCGATATTAAATCGATTGAGAAATGTCTGACTGAGCTGAGAACCCCCAAAATCCTTCCTGGGGAGACTGAAGACATCAAGACTCAGGTGAAGAACACTGAGAGAAACGCAGTTTGGAGCTCTTGTTTTTAGTTTGTTCTTTATTATGATCCACCACAACATATGTGGGTTGGAACACAGTGCTGGTTTCAGAACAGGTTATCTGAGGGCACCTCCAGATTTTTGGTGTGGGTGGAATATTTAACAAGTCGATGCTCGAAGCATACAAAGGGAGTTTGTTTTCTGGCTTTGTAACTATGTATTGTTCTTTTCTTCAGCACTGACGCAACATATTTTATTTTTTTTACAGCTTATGTTTTAAATCTGCATCTTTCTCTGTGTTTTTTAGTTAGTCTCTGCACTTCGGTTCTTGTCCAGCTTTTCCAAACTACTGCAGTTTTGTATCATGGCAAGCAATGAGCTGATTGGCCAGATGGACTTCCTGAAACAGCTGCTGTCTAATCTCTTGGCTGTTCTCATGCTGGATACTAAAGGATTAGGTCAGACTTGATTAAATATTTATGAAATAGAGTTACTTTGTAGTAAGAAAACTACAATAATGGTTGTAATAAAATAATATACTGTATACATCAATCTTGACCTTTTTGGGAAACCCACTCATCCAAATTCTATTTAACCATCTGCTTCACTCGCTGCACTTTTCTGCCCCACGGTGCAATCTGTGGTTGTCTGGTGTCGTAAAAATTGTGACTCACTCTTTCCCTCCTCAGACTTGGGTACCCGGGACGTGGTTCGTGCGAGTTGGACAGACGTGTTTATGCTCCTGGCTACTCTGCTGAAGAGAGACGGCTCAGCAGCGCACCCATCTGTCTCTGCCGTGTTGGAGAGACGCTGGCAGACATTTGCAGGTACAAAGATACTGAAAGGGAGTGAAAGCGACAAAGGTAATTACTTTGCGTTAAAAAGCAAAGTTAGTTTTTAATCAGTAGTTCTGGTTCAGCTCCCTCATTTAGTAGTGGTACTTTATTTTTAGTGAAATTATGGTATTCGATTAAAGTAAATAATTGAGATTTAGGAGAGAGTAAGAGTTTAGGTTTTTAATTTGGGATTCTGTAAAGTTATGAAAAATATATTATGTTACCTGTTGATAACTCTTCATACAACCTCAGTTTGGAGAAATGTAGATACACTGTAGTCCCTCGTTTATTGCAGGGGTTATGTTCTGGACCCCCTCACAATAAGTGTAACAATTGTGAAGTAGGAATGCTATATTTTTTTTTGTATTT